>JAQFYD010000689.1:0-16131 GCA_034694225.1 Bourletiella hortensis | reverse complement strand
CTTGAAGATAACCATAAATCGGAACTCAGAAGAACAAAGTGCATTATGTGAATTCACGTGCTGATGAGAGCACTTTCAATATCAGAGGTTTATTGATTCCATATGTCCATGCAGTAGCTCTTGAAGGTCCCCAGCGCTTTCTCCGAAATTGAAATAAGTAAGTAAAGGACCTTACAAGCAGCAAAAAGTCTACAATTAAGTTCACATTCATTATAAAAAGTCCTTCATATGACTTCCTAACACATGCCATAACATATTCCGAATTCTCGAAAACCACACTGCTGCCTGCTGCCATGGCAAACTTTCTTTTGTATGATTGAGTATTTTCAGCTGAAGTTTTGTTCCGTTCTTTAAATGGAAAATTCTGTGATGCATTGTCAAGTCTAAGAAGTCCATGCCGCCACTCAAACATTGTCCATGAATACGCTGCTTCCACATATTGAATGTTTCTTTTGTCGGTGCTGGTGGTCGTTGTAGTTCATTTTGCGTTCTGATCTGACTGAATCACAAAAGGTGCACGTCACCACGGGCAGAAAAATGTCTGCCGGAACAGTAAAACCGAATCTTTTATCAAGTTCTGCCCCAGATGGAGGCTGGGGTTGGGCCGTCGTATTTGGATCCTTCATGATTCAGTTTTTTGGTAATTTCATAAAAAATCGTTCTCATGTTGAAAGGTTGATTGAAAAAATCACTTCGTAAATGTACTTCAGCTGATGGAGTTTCATACGGCTACCTTGGTTTGTTGTATTCTGAAGTCTCACGGGAATTCAGAACAAGTAAAAGTGCCGCTTCATGGATTGGCTCAATATCACTTGGCTTTACTTTTGGTTCCGGTAATGGATGATGATGAATACAAAATTCCATGAAATTTTAATGCTAAGCATGACTAAACTTTTTTTTATGTGCAGGACCCATTGCCAGCGCTCTTGTTGATCGTTTTGGCTGTCGCATGGTTGCAATGGCTGGCAGTTTAATTGCATCTTTCGGTTTCGGCATAAGTTACTTTGCCACAAATTTGATTTTCCTTTACTTTAGCGTTGGAGTCACCGGAGGTAACGTGTGCTCTTTGGTTATATTTTGGCTTCATACCTAAATAATTTGTTTCTGGTGAAGGATTGGGCCTGGGGCTGGTGTACCTTCCGGCAATGGTGTGCATTTCATACTATTTTGAGAAGAGAAGAGCATTTGCTACAGGGATTGCTGTTGCCGGTTCGGGCATTGGGAGCTTCTCCTTGGCCCCTCTCTTTACACTCGCAGTAAGCTTTGCATTGTGCTCTTGAAATGCACGTGTTCTTTATGGTAATTTAGATTCAAAAATTAGGATTGAAATATTCGCTTGTTGTGGTGGCTGCTGTGCTTCTCCTGTGCCTTCTCTTTGCCGCATTGTTTCGGCCTTTGCCTGAAGTTCCTTCAGCTTCCATGAATAAAGAGTCTTTCAGCAAAGAAATGACTGCACATGGTACTGCAAATTTAAATGGAGGTAGCTAAGGAGCTTTAGTAGTGACATGGCTCTTTTAGATCGCTGTGATTAATTAGAGAGCTTTTAATGTAGATTTTCCAGCAGAGGGATCCATCAGCCTTGCAGGCATTACAGGCATTACTGCGGATATTAATGGCGACGGGCCGAAAGGCAACTCGGTAAACATTTTTATAACGTTCCAATCTGGTTGTTGTTTCTGTGTTCCGCTTCAATAAAGTCTGGCGTTCAGATCGATCAAGGTTTACCAGAAGCGGAAAAGGTCTTGTCATCCGCTGCTAAGACGAAAACGGAAACCGCTAGCTTATTGCAGCGCTTTATCGAACCCGGTGGAGACACCACCACGAAAATTCAAGAGGAAAAGGAAAACTGCTTTCGCGGTTTCTGTACTGTCCTTAAATCAATGATGGATTTCAAGGTCATGCTGATCCCAGTCTTTGCTTTGTTTGCTATTTCGAATTTTTTGACGAACTTTGGAACGAACATACCGTATATTCAGTTGGCAGTAAGGGAGCCATAGGACCAATCCTCAAAAACTGTGGCTTGTAATTAACCATGTCGTAAAATTCAGGATCTTGCAGTGCACAATTTAAAGCTACAAGAGAGCGACCAAGACGTTGGCTTCATTGTGGGCTCGGTCGGCATCTCAAATAGCGTTTGTCGGCTACTTCTCGGTTACCTCAGTGACAAGAAATGGATGAATAGGCTATACCTCTATAGTATATCTCTCATCGTGGCTGGTGCTGGTAAGTTTAACAGTGAACATAATTTTTGATGTGGCTGTTCAGCTATTTTGAATTCCAGTTGTCGGAGCAACCACACATGCTATGAGCTTTCCGACTATGATAATTTGTGCCGCTGCATTCGGAGCAACTGGTGGACTCTATGTTGGTTTGACTCCCATAGTTCTTACGGATCTTTTGGGTATTGACAGGCTAAGCAATTCTTTTGGTATCGTTCTTCTGTTTCAAGGCTTGGGCACTGTTATTGGTGCCCCTGTTGTCGGTAAGCTGTTGAACATGGGGATATAGAGTGCATTACGAAGAGGCATTGTATGCATTCATACTTTCCTATAGGTGCCCTTTATGATAATTTTGGGAGTTACGTCTATGGATTTTGGCTTGCTGGAGGCATCATCGCCGTTAGCGGTGCAATGCTTTTCTTCATTCCTTGCTTACAAGGACCTAATCCGGAGGCAAAACGGTCAACGACATCGGTGCCAAATGTAGTTGCACTGGCAAGTCTGGTTTTACTTACAAAGGGTAGTTTTAAGTCTCAAGAATCTGAGCGTTCGATTGTTCAAGCGTATGACCGTAAGGAAAGTTTGGCGGTGCATAAAAGTTTTTCTATTTAATACGTACACTATACACCTGAGGCTTACCTTGGATCCATTCTAGATATTTACAACATGAATTACACAAAAGAAGGCATAATACTTCCAAATTCCCGGACAATCAGTTTTTAGCTTATTTAAACTAGTATTTGGTTTATACAATATCAACCAGCTAGATTCTGCATTCACCTTCTATGCCAGACCATAACACCCTTTAATTGTTTACTATTGAAACATATTTTAGGTCTAACTGGCAAAACTATACCTCAAATGGTCACCTGGCTCACACTCTGTGTAATAACCATGTTTGTGACGTGCAGAACCTGCCCTTTCTCAGCCTAAAAATTAAACAGAAGGAATATGATTCCCTCGCACACTACCCTCAGCACCGTCAGCACAAGAACTTTGTCAATTACATACATATGCATCACAGAAATTTTCAACGGGTGGAGCGTTCTCACATCAGACATCAACGCTCTTCCATTGTTATTTCTTAGATACATTCCAAGGCTACCTGCAATCCGCGTTAGGAGACTTTTTAGTGCCTGCTTGGAACATTCATTTACACTGGACCAGGCATCCATAATGCATCCAAGGAAGATTGGGATACTGGCTCCGATGAAAGCCAGACTAGCAGCTACGGGTCCTTCCATTCGAATCCCTCCGTAGGTGTAAGATATGGCGAACAGCATGAGAATGATTTAAGCGCTGCCAATTGCTATGCTGTAAGCAATTACTAGACCCTTCACTTGGACTTCCAATGCTCGATGTATCCGGATCAAGTTTACCGGGTCTTCAATGTCGTCTGTAGTGAAATGGTTCCGTTTCCTTCTACGAAACAGTAAAAAGCAACATAATTCAATTAATGCATCTTTGAGGAATCAGAATGAAATGCTTCTCGTGTTCAATTTACCCAAATTGTGCAAGAATTTGGATAACGGGGAAAAAGAAGCCAAATGCAGTGACTATCATCAGACAAGCATTGACCACATAACCCGCACAATAGTAAGCGTAGAGTAGAAATAGGACGATACGTCGCATGTCCAATGTCTGCAATGACCACAAGGAAGCTAGCTGATCGGGGGCATGCGGGCGGAAGAAACTCCCGCCGACGTAAGCGGCAAAATCCATCCAGAGTGTTGTGTATGCATACACAATTATGAACTCACAATATTTTGCTAGTCTACCCGGTTCTGCATTATGAAGGACGTAGCGCCCTGCGACATAATGTAATAGCTACAGAATTCACACATTCCAGTGAAAGCATTAATTTATAAATTAAGGACTTACTCTCGAACTTTCTATAGTAGCTGAGGTACGTATTTACAAATGAAGGGAGCTGTTCCTTAGATATCCATATTGACAGCTGAAAAACTAGAGGGAATGAGTAAAAAAATAGAGCAAATCTTAAGAGTGCTTTTGTAGCCGGGCTGGTCAGGTCACTTGTGTTTAGTCGCCACCATTGAGTCAAAATGAAAGCGTAATGAACGAAAGCAAGGGCAATGTTGAGAAGCCAAAACGTTAACTGAATTTTACAAGTTGTTAAGTTTGCCTTGTCGTTCCACACATAAGGGTGGCACCCAACCCTTCCCCCAAGTTTAAATACTTTTATAATGTACACCACGGTTCGTGTAGTCAGCAGAGCCATTCAAGGCAGAGGGGGCTGCGTTCTGAGTAAGAATGAAAACCAGAAAATCAGTCGAAGATCACCACAAAAATGGCTACAACCTGTTTCTGTCCAACTGAATTGACATTCTGCAGCTTCATATTCTTTCTTTCAGAAAAAGAAGGCCAGAAAATAAAAATTCGTTGTGTAGTGATATGGTTCCGACTGTAGTGATGCGATAAAAGTCTTGGCAATCATTAAGTATCGGAATTACATGCAGTATTCGGTGTACAGCCGGGGACTGTAGTCAGAGCCTCGTGATGATTAATAAAAGAAGCATCGCCGATCAAGTAATGAAATGGTCAGGGGCACATTAAGTAAGTATTTTTCCTTAATTAACTGGGTAGCCCACTGCAGCAATGATTTACGCGGCTGGAACTGGAAGGCTAAATTTCGTCATTTCGTATTCGTCAAATCCAAACTGGGACTGTCTGCCTCTTCCGTGGACAAAGAAATAAGGCAACTCAAGTCTTTTCCCGATTCAAATCTTAGCCAACCTAACGCAAGGTACCTTCAGCCAATTCGACATAATAGAGTGTTTGCGGAAGTTTTAGGTGACTATAGCGAGATTATTTACTGTAGCTCGTCCTATAGTCAAAACATAGGGATAATAATCCTTGATGTACTCAAATTTTTCCATACTAAGTACGTAACTACGAGTACTTAAAACGTTTTAAGTTCGGGAAGTTATAAACCTAGGAAGAAGTAAACCTAAGATTCATTCTGTCCTGCACTTTAAGCAAAAGTATGAGTATCGCACAAATAAGCTTAGGTTCCAGTTCGCCCATGTAAGTTTTTTTAGTTTAAGTCGTTAGTAGGTCAATAATACGTACTTAACTTGATGTCTAGGTCAGTGAGGGAACAAAAAGGAGCTCAAACGAGTTTCGGCTCTAATGGAACCATTGAGGGCCATGAGGAATGCATGAGTTTGGAGGAGTCTTGCCCTACTAAAGATCGATTTTGGTACTACCTCATTTAGGCCTTTCAATTGCTTGGCTCCAACAGAACCTGAAGTACCTTCAATTCGGTTGAACTGAAGTTATTTGGCTTGAATTAGAGCAATATAATGTTAACCTCTAGTTTATTAAAACCAATAATGGCGCTCATACATTTTCCGGGTACATTAAAATTTATAATTGCAAAATGCATTTTACTCCAACGCCTTTCCCACTAAGATTTAGGCAACAACAACAGGAAGTAGCAGTAAGTTAAGTGAAGTGTCAGCGTGATCACTGAATTGCCACAAAGCCGGAAATGGATTATTGGACTTGGAACAATGTGTAAAAGGTTTGAAGCAGCCTTACGTGAGTTTACGTTGGACCCATTGCCATCCGTATTCATAGCTGCAGCCCATTGGGCCAGTCGTAGGTCCATCCTACTGCGCCTTGTTACACTGGTATTTCAATGTCAGTCTCGTCATTTCATACAATGCATCCGTAGTTTGTTGCGCTGTGCAGCTTTACCAGCAGACATTGATGTACAAGGTTGGGAACTGCGCCAGCTTTTCAATACAGCCGGGCGAACAGAATTGGTTTCCAAGGTCTTCTATGGACTATCTGCCGCACACGCGTTTTACAAAATCGTCAGCTTGGTCCTTGTGATGCTCTCACCCCCAGCTGCTCCTTTGCGTCAAATAATTATACACGCCACATTGGCAAGCGTCGACGTGGCATTAGTGTACTGGTACTACATCCTTTATATTGAGCACGCGGGCGTCTTTGCAAGATTCCTTCAAATGACTCTAACTGGGAATATCGGGCAAAGTAATGCCACAAGATCTATAATGCACCAAGGAAACGAAGGGAAAAATGGATACCGCCGATTGGTTGGCCGTTCACTACAAGACCTGATTGCCATCTGCATACCCCCCAGATCCATTGTGTCCGTCTCAGCGATTACAGCCTCCTTTCTCTACGATCCTGAAATGAAGCTTCTGCTGTACTCCACCATGCCTGAAAATTGCAAGAACTGGTAGTGCTTCTGCATCTGTATGGTGGAGGAAGTTCGCATGCTGTTAATGTGTATTGCACTAGCAGCCCCGCTTTGCCAACTGCAGGTCATAGCCTTTGACCTGTTGAACGTTAGCTTGAGAGCCATTGGGGAAGAATTCATGGGGTATTCAGCGAAAGGAACAAAACAGATTTTTTCTGGTGCATGTGTAACTTGATATATTTGATTGCGTTTACAGTCACGAACATTTGGCGTCCCGCATCCAAGGGTCATACGTCACGCTGCGTTGTCAGCAGCTATACATCTTGATACTGAATGTTGTCAACCGGCATTTGATATTTTCATTGAAGCTGATATGCATTGGGGTGGGCATCACATCCGGCTACGGTGTAATTGCCCACTTCAAGGACCATCCTGTCTTTGGTATCATGTACTGCATCATGTTTTTGGACGTAGTGCTCGCCTACTCCATCATATACGCAAAAGCCTTTAAGGTCCCTGTGCTCGTCCGAAAAGCGACTATTTCCCTCGAGGTTCTTTCAAACAGACTTGGGAACAAAGCCGAGACGAATTTATTGAGAAAGCGGGTCAAGGCAATTCCGCAGCTTGGAATCCAAGTTGGAAATTTTCATACACTGGAGAGAACGTCAACACCCGTCTTCTTGTACTACGTTCTTACCAACGTTGTCAACATGCTGGTTGCCTATGGGTAGAATATGGAGGCCGATGTGATCGTCCCAAATGCCCACAACCAGCTGCACTCTTGTACTTCAATGATCTCAAAACTGCATGTCTGCACTTTGCTGCCACTTAGCACGTGCATTGTACGCGTACGACCGATAGTTTATGCTGTTAATAAGTAGATAATAAATCTAGGTTGGTCTCCCAAGCCGCACAGCCATTACACGTTGATATATAATATTTATTGTGCCTAAATGTCATGACACTCGCACCCATGTAGGATCTACCAATATAGCCCGCAGGGCCATGGGATACACACGGAAGTGTACCTATACTAATGGCTACGATCTCTGCGTGATGACTGATGACGAGGGATTCACACTCTAATGCTGCAACATGAAATACCGGGAATTATGGCCAGGGAAGGTTTCTATTGGCTACAAAAATATGAAATAAAGGTAACATCGAAGTAAACTGTGTTGCGGTAAGCGCTGATTGGTTCGGACAAGGGATTAGTGGGGACTAGTCCAGTTTTTCAGCCCCTTCTTCACACCTTGAAGGCCGCGCTTTGAATAGCATGGCAAGCATAGCGACATGAGTCACTGAGGGACGGGATGATTGACAGGTATTGCCGCAGGACATTTACTGAAGGGACGTTTTTAGTTTCAGCCGCTGCAACTGTGGTCCAGCTTCGCGTAGACAAAACGTATTTCTGATCACTACAATATTCACAAGAAATATTTGCTGTTATCATAACAAGAAAAATTCTCTGTGCTCTAGCTAGGCTACTATGCGATTTTATGCAACCGAAACGTATTTCTGTAGCAACAAATATCCACACAAATCGTTTACTACTGTTACAACGAGAAAACCAGTGCATGAGTATAATAATCAACAACATGGAGGGCCGACAGCCATTCCATTATGTAGTTTAGTCATAGCTCATGCGTCGGTCATCTGACACTAGTTGACACCAGTTTATAGCGGGTAACTAGCGCTCACTACCGCACTCCACAAATGCTGGAAAAGTTGTTCTTTCTGGCAACAGTTTTGAACAGGTTATTGTCACTGTGATTATCACCCCACTCTTGCTCTTAATGCAGTGCTAATCGCAATCATTAGCTGAGGTGTGAATGTGTAGACATTCCTCCGAATTTTTTACTTTTGTGATCGTTTGTCGCTACATTGTGCTCATGAAAAGTATCATTTTGTCATAGTGCTTTATGTAGTAGTGTAGGTCACATAGGACTTACTATGGCTTCCTCTACTCCTATTACTCACTATGCTTACTACTATAGTAAGCATATGTGGGATTTAGAATTAAGAATAATGAAAATACAATTTGAATATATTGTAAGTTAATAGGCTAAGTGATGGATGATTGAAATGCTATGAATAATTTAGGAATGTGTGTGCAGCTTGTTAAGATTGTAAAGGGAAGCTGCGCTTCCCTCAAAGCAGGAGGAAAATGTCATCTCTTCCTCCCACATTAGGTCCAGGTTTATGATCTCTTCCTAATGTTGCTTTCAGTCGTGGATAAGCCTTACACTAAGCAACACCTCTTCCTATAGGACCAACCTGTAGTACTCGAATCTCTCATTCAATGAATACAACATTCATTACTTTAATAAAACATAAACTTTATTATTTCCAACTTCTTAGTAAAGCTTCCTTACGAGCATTTAGTAACGCCACCTTACGAGCAACGTAGTTCAAGCCTCCTTACGAGCAACGTAGTTCAAGCCTCCTTACGAGCTCTTAGCTATAGAAAGCCTCATCCTTAAGCATTAGGAAGCCTCCTTAAGAGCAACTAGGGCATCCCCATAAGTTAGTTTAAGATTTGGAGTAATTTGTGCATTTCATTGTTAAATCAGTTTATAGAATCATAGCGCTTGTGCCAATTGTAGAGTCAGGAACCTTTAATGAACGACGATTTACCCATCCCCAGTTTACCTCTCGCTGCCATTTCTACCAACTACGCCCCCACCTCGGTGAAATAGGCCAGCCATTACAGTAGGAACTCATTGCTCTTAGCATTCCACGGAATTAGCCTTACACTTTGAGACGCTACTGTCCCGGGTAGGCTCTTCAGCGACAATAGGAACAGCTACCTTTAACATCTCTAGCTCATGCTCCTTAGCTGTAGAGTTTCTCTACGTCACTTTACATTGTTAGTCAGTTACATTGTCACCAGTTAGTCACACCGGCAAATATCTGAAGTTTGGACTTCTCAGTTAGCCATAATGTCGCCATCGCAATAGAGGGTGGTCTACGTAATGCTGTGAATTGATTTTGTAATGTAATGTAATGTAATGCTTTAATGTCAGAATCCGCTCAGTGTTAACATTGTTTTCCAGGGATGGACACATATAAAATACATTATAAAATACGATTATTACTACTTATACATATATCTATTGTTACATTGGTTATTACTATCAGTTATTCTAGTGAGATACAGTCGTGTTATCCCTTTGTTTCACAATCCATTCATTGAGCTTGTATTTGAAACTTTTTATGCCTAGCTTATGCATTGATTGAGGGAGTGTATTCCAGATTTTGGCTGCACGATATTGATAACAATTGTGATAAAAAGCAGTACATGCTGGGAGGATTAATAGATTTAGGCGCATACTACGCTCAGTCTCTGGCCTCATTATTTCTAAAATACAACTGAGTTTCTCCTCCTGCAGTATAAGACTACGAGTAAGCAGTACAGTCATATACGTGTGTCGCTCAAAGATAGTAAGCAGGCTTAATTTTTCGTACAGTTGGTACATGTCAAACGGCTTACGCTTGCGTGCAGTCCTTAGTATTATATTATTAAAATTAAAATTAAAGGAGTACCCCTTAATAAAGAGACACTTAAGAAAGTGGTCTATTCTCTTTTTACATTTAGTTAAAGCTGCATTGGATACTGCTCCCCATATCGGCAGCCCATAATCAACATGTGAATAGACCAGTGACTTAAATACTATAGTCATAAGCATTGGATCAATGAAGCGCTTATATTTAATAATTTGACCACATTTGAATGTTATTTTCTTGTGTACATGGTTGCAATGCTGGTCAAATTGGAGCTCTTTGTCTAATACTAATCCTAAATATTTAAATTCGGATACAGATTGCACAGTATTTCCGTCACATTCAATCGTCTGAAAACTTCCTCTTTGTCTGCTAAAAGGTTTATTGAATAACATGTAGAATATTTTACCGAAGTAAATCTCTAAATCGTTTGCATTACACCAATTGTACATGACACTCAGATTACGCTCAAGCTCTCTTTTGAGTAGCTCCGCTGATGTAGCCTTACAAACTAATCCAACATCATCAGCAAACTTGACATTTGGTTTACAAATGTCAAGTGGGAGAATGGTGGGTCGAGGTTGAGACTGATCTGATTTTTTGCGACGTACATTGCAGCCCGTAATGTTGCTACCACCACATCATTTTATTAAACCGAAAGAGCTCCTGAGATAAACTGGGTGGAGCATACATTTTTCTGGGAACGATTGTACTGTGTCAGTTCGCTTTCTTTCGGTTGTCAAAGATTTTAAACAAATGGTATGGCGACAGTGAAGACTGACCGTTGAGATGCGACCAAATGGGGGCTTCAGCTTTTTGCGTTGGTAATTGCTACCAATTTCATCTCGATGGAGTACATTTCGAAGTTCGTTATGATAAGTGGACAACAAAAATTTGCTAGCTTTTCAGAGATGCGGCCGTGGCCGCACTAGAGTGGATAGGGATTAATAAGTTTAACGTAGAGATAGATTCAGCGAGAATCAAATACTTTACTGAGGCCAAGGGGCCTATTTCATAAAACTGACATTGCATTTTGACAGTGACATTGTGACGTCATGGGTCAATGTGGATTGTCACTGTCAAAATTTTTACGTTAGTGTAAATTACCAATGTCTCTTTATGAAACGTAACTAGAATTTGACATCTGACATTTTGTCAAAATGTCACTGTCAACAGTCGTTGTCAGTTTTATGAAATAGGCCCCATAGTAAAACCAAACACCGAGTAGTCACTAAATTTGTTTACAGCTGAATAGCCACTGAGGATGCCGAACCCAAGTAACAGAATTTTCTGCGTGAAGATGACGTTTTGAATACAAGTGTTCAGGATTTTAAAAACAAATCTGAGTGTGCAGTGCCGTCGCCATTTATTGCAACGACATTGATTATAGTTTTGTATTTATTATAATCTCTATAATGATAGCTAACGTGGAGAGGGACGCACAAGTGATGAACAAATAAAATACATTCGTTATGTCTGAGTTACGAAATCCAAGTGGTAAGACCTGTCCACTCACTGGCTTACGCTGCTGAAACATATGGCGTAGGCTTTCCCATTTTCTCCATAGGCTATAAATACCTGAACTCATTAGAGCCTTCATTCTTCTCGGAACGACCTGATGATGATACTCGTTCATACCACCAGTAATTTCGTAATATTCTGGTATTTGCAGAAAGCTATCTTCATGCTTGCTAAATGCAAATTTGCTTCCTGATTCTGATTTCATTATGGCCTTGAAGTGAGACCAGTCCTTCTCAAAATGACTTTCAGGAGATAAAAATGCCGTTCTTGGTTTCGTTAACTCCGTTTCCGCAACTGCATCCAGTGAATCGACGCAAAACAATCTCATTGTAGCCACCAAATTGTCATACAGTGTCCGATACCTCGTCACCAAAGGAATGTCACCTTCATCAGAGTATGGCATGTGCTTCATCACTTCGTGAAAAACGCAGGGCTTCCTTGTGTCTTCCAGTAGGACCGTTCGGCTTTCTTCACACATTGATAGCCAGAAATATTTAGTCTCTTCAGTATAATTGCGATACGACTTTAGCATCTCTTGCATATAAATGCTCTCTTCAACACTGTTGCACGTAGAATTATTGAACATGGACTTTTCATACGCAAAGAACAACCTAAAGCCGAACAGGCTCGCAATTTCGGTGTATTGAGACAAGTACCTCGTGCCAACGATTTTAGCTGAGTGAAAAATCCCGGTGTAGGAGCTGCTTAGAAAGAATGCAGCAAACACCCACATCATGAAAACTAAGCTCCTTACAGTCCGGAATCCTCTTGTAGCTTCTGCTCGAATACGAATAAATACTGGTTTGCCTAACATGACTGAAATCAAGGCAAAGAGATTGACTCGTAAGCCGGTTCCAGAATGCAGCAGGGAGTGTCCAGTATTGGCCGACATGATGCAAGTTATAGCAACGACGCTTACGAAAATGCAGATCCATCCGAATCTATCCAGAGGCTTTCGAAACTGCGCTAAAAATGATCCACCTTCCTCTGTGACGCCAGCGGATGTAATGACACGGAAACTTTGCGAGTGACCCGCAAGAAACAATTCAACAGGTCTGCCTTCAAAGTACGCCCAAGGCCGTAAAGCCGGATGAGTAAATAGCAAATCATACGAACCATTTTCTAAAGCAAGTATTGAGGTCCTGTTTAACGTGTCATAAAGGAATAGCGCTATTGCACCCAGGTTTCCAACAAGGCAGGCTGATGTTGGGTTTAGAGTCATCGGGCAATGGGTAACTTTTTGTTCAGGTGGTACCCATTCATAGTACGTAAACACATTCTGGTATACAGTCCACTGAACGTTTCTGCCGTTATCAATCACCTTCACGTACGTTTCCATCATATTTGAAATGCAGGTTGATCTGTGAGAACAACTAAAGGGGATGATGATACTCCGTAACCCACTGTACCAGCAGAAGAGCCATCCATGTGAGGACTCTAACGCGATGTCATACAGGATAAAAACTATTGGTAAATGGTTCACGTCGTTGCTTAATGCTGTATAAATGTCTGGCTTTGGACGAAGTTCACCTTGGGCTTCTTTTCTTCTTACACCGCACAGTTTTGTGCGAAGAATTCCAAAGATTTCAGGCAAAAACTTAGCATTTTGTGAGTACAAGCTGCCAGACAGTAGGCGGTTCTGTGAAAACAACGCATGCAAATGCGATCGAGCTGGGCCCAAATCCTCGTCTGTATTTATTACCACAAGGTGTAGAAAACATTTAAATCGAATGAGGCGCGGTAGCATGGAGTTCCATTCCTTAAATATGGCATGAATTAGAGATGGTGCTGTGGAGTAAGGGAACCTCATTTCTTCGCCGAATTGATAAAAATCAAGTACCACCGGCACCGTCACGGTGCCGACATAATTAATCGTGTCTGTCAGCATGGTTACATGCAACACGCAGGTTGAGAACGCCTGAAGAATTTCGCCTATTTCTGGAAACATGTCGACCAGGGTGTGATGCTTCGACAATATGAAAGGTTTTTCTTCTACCTTGGCATAACATAGTGGTCCTATATGGGATACCAGTAACACAAAGGTAACACAAAGCGTAAAAATTAACTTTGTCATTTCGTCACATATAGTGTGCACACCTTCAAACTCGTTGACAGAGTTTTCACACTGCTGCACGTCTTGCTAAACTAATTCTGCTTCGGTCCCTCCGTGGCCCGTCCTTGTGTGTTCGAAAAGCAAATGGAAATGTCGTTAGCAGTCAATAAGGTTTGCTTTCACATGGATCCAATACTTCGGAAAAACACTTTTGTCACATTATTTACTCTCCGTCACGCTAAGGCGAAATCCAATTACACGACACCAACGCAAACACCAACTCAACAAGTTCCTTCCTTTCTTGATGAACACATATTGTAATGCCCTAAAAGCATATTCAACGAATACTGTTATCACAGAGAGCATTATGTATACTCCATAGAGATAAAAGACGATACTTATATCAGAAGTCTGAAACCCTAGTGGCAAGAAGTGCACAGTGTTTGCTTTTGGTTCATGAAAAAGCTGCCGAAGTAACGCCCATTTTTGCCACAAAGAATAAATGCCGAAACTCATTACAATTCTCAATCTCCTTGGAACTACATTTTGATGCAGCTCATGCAGACAACCTGTGATTTCGTAGTATTGAGGAAAGTGCAAGAAGCTGTCGTCCCGACCACCACTATGCGCAAACTTGGTTGTGGTTGATTTCATTGCAGTCTCAAAATAGAGCCAGTCATTCGCAAAATTAGTTGTCAGAGAAAGGAATGCCGTTTTAGGTTTTGTCAACTCCTCCCGTATAATTCTGTCCAATTATTCCCGTACGCAAAAAAGCCTTAGATTTGCGGCAAATTCCCACAACAGACGTACGTACCTTTTGTTCGCAATATCAGAAGGCGTGTCTTTCTTTCGTGTATCTGAAAGAGTAATCCTGTTGAAGATGCACGCCCTTCTCGCATCCTTTGTCTTGTCCCCTACCTCGACAGACTCTTGCAGCCAAAAGCAATGCATTTCCATACTTTCCTCGAGCTCAATTTCAGTACTGTTTGTGTCATAAACCACATCCCGACAATCATCTTCTGTGCTGAATGTTTTTGGATAGGCAAGGTAGAGTTGGAATCCTCCCAAATCTGAAATTTGTTTCCATTTAGTCCGGTAGTCTGATCCAACTATGTAATTTTACTTGAACGTAGATTTGTAACTGTTGTTTATGATGATAGCGGCAAACGCCCAGATGATAACCAGTCCGTGGAGAGCAGGTAGCTTAAATACGGAATTTTGTAAGAGTTTTATTGGCACCGCTTGATCAAGCAAACGAGCAGCTGTGGCTGCAAAACTAATCGGGAAGCAGTGTAATGCTTTAGAGCCACTCCGTATACCTAAAACCAGTGCTTCAGCACTTGGTAGCTACCGTTCGCATGTCAACGTCTTAGAAACTAAGGGTTTGGCCAACGAAGGTACAGTATTTCGTCCAACAACTCCGTCAGATGTTATAATACTGAATGGTACTGACTGCCCAGTTGGCAGAAGTTGCGCGGGATGGGTACTTCCGTATTGCCATTGCCATTTCAAAAGTTTTGGTAACGTCGTAACAACCATCACTTTAACGCCTTCGGAAACAAAAGACGTATTTTGTGTTTGAAATAAAAATCCTGCAAGTGCTTCAAGATCTCCTAGTAAACAAGGAGCATCACTATGCAACGTGAAAGGACAATGGCCTTCTGTTTCTCTAATTGAAATGAGCTGTTCCTCTGAGTCTGCAAAGTTAAAAGCAGTCCATTGAACGTTCTTTCCGTTCGCAGTGACACTCTCGTATGTTATTATCAAATTTTCTAAGCAAGTGGTCTTTGATCTACAATCAAATGGAACGGCATGTTGCTGTAGTCCACAGTACCAACAAATGAACCAACTTTTAGGGATAATTACGGGTACACTGGTAGTGGCGATCGAGGTCTGTGCTACGTCATCGGCTGCGATGATGAATGTAAGGGGCAGGTAGTTTCTGTAGGGACTTATGCGCTCATGAATACTAAGGACCGCTGGGGACTCAGACACAGGTACGTCTATTCCTACGGTCTTGTGCAACAGTACAGCTATAATTTCTGGTAGGAGGATAGTTTCGTCTGCAAGTCCACATGAATTGCAGGCCAAGATACGAGCCTGGGAAAGCAAATCCGAAGCATAATGCCAAGCTGTTGAGGGAAATGAGTTGCGAACGATGACAATCCGGAGAAAACAGCGTGCTTCAAGGAAATTGGGGACACTGTAGAACCGAGGGGCTCGATGTACCACAGAATCATCCGTGCCTATTGAACTTTCCCAGTTTGGAATGAAATCGAGTATAATAGGAGTATCCACACCGGTGTATGTTGTTGTGTCCGTGAGTATAGCCAAATATGGGACACAGTTTCGAAAAGTTTCCAAAATTTCTGCCACTGGAAACAAAACAGACGGAATTGGGAGTGGTACAAATGGCGTTGGTTGGCTAGTACATCCCTTGTTGTGTAGAGATAAGGTTACCATCAGTATAAGAGCCCCGTATCGGCACACGATGACATGATCCAGATGTTTTTCCATCGAGGTAAATGACAACTTTACCGTAAAATGCGCCATAATACACTCCAAATAGGGGGGTCTGGCAACACTGTAACAGTGCAGTCGCATTTAAAACGTGCTCCTAAATTTTGTGAAAAAATCAGTGTTTT
>JAQFYD010000688.1:0-16132 GCA_034694225.1 Bourletiella hortensis | reverse complement strand
CTGTCCAAAAGTTTTGGGGGACATTTTCGAGTCGCTAGCTGGCGCTGTCTTTGTTGACTCTGGCATGTCATTGGATACTGTATGGAGAATATTTTCCAGGCTTATGAGCAAGGAAATCGGTAATTTTTTTCTTACAAATTTTAGCAGCACTTGTAAACAGCATTTGGTGCTTGAATGTTGTAATTGAAATGAGCATCATAAAACATGGCTTGAAACTCGTGCTTTTGTTTTCCAGATCTGTTCAGTGCCAATGTGCCTACGTCTCCGGTCCGTCTCGTAAATGAGATGTACGGTCCGAAAGTGTTTGCGTAAGCTTTTCATTATACAAAAATAACTGTATTAATTGATTTTCACGGTACTTATGATTTCATTGCTTATGCCCGTCAGAGATATTACTGAACAAATGCAGAAGAAAGATGCGTCGGGCAAGTTTCAGGGGCAGGCTTGTGTTGCCTTGACATTGCCAGTCAAAACTGCCAGAGGAGAAAACGTTCCAGTTGTCGGCATTGGGAAGAACAAGTCCAGTGCTAAATTGGCAGCAGCTAAATATTACAATAAAATATTGAACAATAAATCCTGTGTTTAGCTATGTAATTCCATTCCAGTTCCAGTTAACACTTGCGAAACTAGATTAAACATATTGAAAATCAATTTTATCAGGTTAGCTTCAGCAGTTCCTAAATTTATTTAAATGTTATAGACTGTTATGAGTTATGACGCAGTTTAACCTTTGGGAAATGTAAGGAAAGGAGATCCCGGAGGCCAGTCCTATGCTTTGACCTTTACAAGGATGCATGATGTGCTCAATACTGAATATTAAGGGATGGTTCAAGAAACATTAATAAAATTATTTATTGAACTCAAACGTGTGCAAGATTACTTGGTTTGTCACCACAGCTTGTACTGAATTTTTAAAGATGAATAGCTAAAATGAGGCAATGACGCTAAAATCTAATCCCCAGTAAGATGTACCCTCATACAGAGGACAGCGACAACTTTGATCATTTCATGGATACAAAAACTATCGACTCTTAACGTCTTAACAGGTTGGTCTGCAGCGCAGTATACGGCTTCAATCAGACTGGCTTGCTCTTCTCAAAAAATGTACTCGCGGGTTTACGAGATGTTCGTGGTCTTCCGCGCGGTAGCAGCTGACAAGATTTAAGTAAATTTCGTGGCATCAACCTTGCTTTTATGCAAGACGCAATGTGAGAGTCGGAGGCCTTAGTTGAACCGCTTACATCCCCGCATACAGGACAGCAGTTGTCCGGTAAATTGTGCATTTCTCTAGCGTGTTTTAAAATTTTGTACCGGCCCCCGTGGCTATACTTGAGACAAACAACGCAACGTACATAAACAGGTTCTTTGGCATCTCGTCTGGCACTTCCACCACGGTTCATCACTCCTTACTTCTTTTTCCTTCGTTTTCTGTGATCTTGGAGCAGCAACACTAGGACTGAAACCAGGGTCCGAGTCTTCGTCAATATAAATTGTACTTGTAGAAGCAGCACTAGGACTGCCACCAGGGTCCGTATCTTCGTCAGCATAACGTGTACTTGTAGAATGACTGCTGCAGTTGACTTGGTCATCCTCCAATGAGTGCATCTTCGGGATCCGACGCTTATCCCCTTTAGTTTCACTACAATCAACCCCACGCACCGACGTACGCAAAGGGAGGGCTTTGGGGGCTCAAGCCCCCCCTTTGGCCGGAAATTTCAATGAAAAATAGGTACTGAAACGGAAACTTTTGGCAAAAAATTGACAACTTGAAAACTCGAAGGGTCACTGAGCCTCCCATTGGAGCCTCAAGCCCTCCCTTTAACGGTTTTCTGCGTACGTCCCTGACCCCACGCGGCGTAAGGCATTCAGCAAATCCTCCAGCACCGACTGGACTGCGCATTGCATTGCTGACGTTGGGATCACAAAACTTGAGTCAGTGCTGTCCAACGAATCCGCTTCGTCTTCGAAAGCACGAGAAAGCGTTTCCGCCAGCTTTTGCTTGCCCTGGCTGAGTTTCAGCAGAGCTACTTCCTCCCAATACTCTTTAAGCAGCATGTCGCAACCGGGCAGGCGTCTAGGGCTTTCAAACATGGGCTTGAAAGAGCAATCATGATTTCAGAACCAATTTTATGCGTCTAAAGACCACAGCTGAGTAATATAGTAATTCAGTACATCTCTGCGGAGTTGACAGTAACATGAGGAAGCTCAATACTTACAATAGCTGCGTATTCCACTCCACAATGTAGAATCTTCCAAATTTGGAATCAAAGTGGCCCAACATTTTTTTCACTTGACTTTCCATGGCTGCTCGAATTTACGTCTTGACTTTAGGCCGTATTTGAATCAAAAGGACGACCGTAAGTCGGGTCGAAAAATTATAATTTCTTTATACTTCCACAGCCTACTGTAAGTCGACAGTAGGTCCTACAGCCGAAGTTATTTTTCGAAAAACCCGTCGGTTCCCGTTTTAAACGGCTGTTACCCGATTCGGATCACAATTTTTTCCCGGGCATTGGAACAACAATTTAAGAATTCTGGCTATCTCAGAAGGCTTATATGGCACCTAGGATACGTCCTGATTTTTTCCACTCAGAAATTCTCAAAATTTCGGTACATCCGTATAAACATGCCATGTATTTTCAGAAATTTTGAAACTGATTTTTAAATGCCGGCAGCCTGGAACGCCGACAAAAAAATTAGCCCATCGGATGGATTTCGACATGCTGAATCCGAATCCGAAATAAAAAGTGCGACGTTAGAGGCAGCCGGCAGTCAAATTTTAAAAAAACCGAATAAAAATTTATCGATGGCTATAATGGAGGTGCATGTGTATCGTGT
Source organism: Bourletiella hortensis (assembly GCA_034694225.1). NCBI lineage: Eukaryota > Metazoa > Arthropoda > Collembola > Symphypleona > Bourletiellidae > Bourletiella > Bourletiella hortensis. Next base: position 13,294 of record JAQFYD010000688.1, on the reverse strand, counting down.
ACCCCTCCGCTTAAAGATCTAGGTTCAGCGCCATGTAGTGCGGGCTTTGTACCAGTTTGTACCATGCACATGGTATCCCATACATGGTATAGGTTGATTTTTGAACTTCCCAGCTTATGTGCGAGAGGTTTAGCACAGTCCCACCCGGAAGTGCAAGAATTTACTTCCTCACTGGCGTTGTCCTTTTGATTAAAATACAGCCTTTAACAAAATTCACACAGAAACTTACTGCACTGTGCTGCTTGGAATGTGGCAGGGATGTGAGTGGGTGGCAAGGCCAACTACATCGCTGCTGTGCATTGTTTGCGCTTGAACATTTAACAAGCCCAACTTTTAGCATCTGAATATAGGCTTCTAGCTACGAGGAAGGAGCCTCATGAGTTGAACCAACGAATACGTTGAGTTTACGTCAGACTTAAAATTATTTGTGTACGTTTTAATTGTTTAGCTAATTTGCCTTATCATTGATTCTTATCAGTGCGATCGGTTTTACATTCTTCACTTTGTATGAGATTTTTAGACGTTCTTGACGTTCGGCTCATTTCTGTATTTTCCTCACACTAATTTACATGAGGTTGACACTTCTAATGTTTGTTGTCCTATAGTTCCCTGTGTGTTGCTATTCCTTAGCTACGTTTTCTCTTTGTAGTTACAGCTATGAATACCAGCTATTTTCTCTCCTCGTGTGACAGTTGCTGCTAGACTTTCGTATTGATAATTAGCTCCTATGTTTAGCTCTGTAATTCCAAGGAACACCTTCACTTAGCAGGCGCGGTCCCAGAAATAAATCTCAGGGGGGGCTTGACCACAAACTTGCACCAGAGACGCAAAAAATTTGCGAGATTTGGCTGTTTAATCGCCTTTTACAGCCATTTTACTACATTTTGGGCCTATATGGAGGGCTTTAGCCCTCCAAGCCCCCCCCCTTGGGTACGCCTCTGCCCTGTAGCACAGAATAAATGATAATTTTGTCCGGTTTACTTAAGCACTTCAGTTTATGCAAATGTTTCATATGAACGCAGCTCCGAATGGGCCCAGCAATCCTAAAATGACGCGTCCTGGACTTCGGAATCGATTATGTAACTTACAGAACCGAAAAAGTCAGGAGCTTCAGATTATTTGTTGTTGTATACTGTACTGACCTTCAAACCGACACACATAGAATATTCAAAGTGAATTTATGGAGAAATGCTAGAAAGGGTATAGCTATTATTATATTTGCACATTGTATAACACGGAAGAGCAGTCCGCGTATCTAAAGCGGCGCTGTGAAACCAGTGGCAACGAGCCACCGAAAAAGAAAATGAGATCCGGTTAAGATAGTTAACGAGTTGGATGTTGGCAATATCGAGAATGCCCGAGCAGCAGCGATGTGACTTCGAGTCAAGTGATTTCTAAGAAGCGTATTGCGAGAAGGAAGATTATGTCCTAGAGCTAATGCATCCTAGGGAACTGAGTCGGTAGGGCGTCGTGACTACCTTCATACGTAAGTATGACGTCACGATGTCCCTTATGCACTCGCTCCAGACTCCTAGTCGAGCTCGTAACTAAGAAACTACACAAGGGAAATCCTTCAAATTTGTTTTAGAAAATGCAAATGGTTACGGCTGTGAATTTTAAAAACTGTGTTTCCAATTTCCTACTATGCTATCCGCAAAAATTCAGGAAAACTACTTTCCCGCCAAAAATTCATTTGTTTATCTTGTTCAGCTCATAAAAACTAAACGATTAGTAAGATTCCTTTCAATAGTGGTTTAAAATGTAGGTCTACCGTTGTGGTTGTGCCTTTTCAAGGCGGTTTTGCAAGTTTCGAAGCATCTACCAAAATTACCAAAAACCGTTTGAATTTTGTTCCCGCCTCCACAAAAACGGAAAACAGTATGACTCATCGAATGCCTTCAGTATTCAGACGTTCCCGCGGTGGCATCTGGCTCCTGCGTGGTTGGATAATCCTCCTGACTATATGGCCAATCCGCAACAGCGTTAAAGGCTCCTTCCATTGCGCATTGCGCCATCTTGTATCAGTGCAGTGGCGGTGGAGGTTTGTGCATGACCAGAAGATTTTTTGGTTCCGTGAAATAGCTTTTTTTGTGAAAATTGATGCTTTCATGTCGCTTTTTTGCGCCATTCTGAATCGGTGCAGTTGTAATGCAGGCTTGTGTGATTTTTTAGTTTTCCAAGCTTCTGAATTCGTCTTAAGATAGTTCATTGCCTTTCGCATTGAGTCATTCAGTCTAACATGAAAGTGCTTGTACGAACCTCCTTCGCATCACACAACGCCCTATTGTGTTCGTGTCACGGATTTTTAATACAATGAAACGACGGAATTGGAGCTCCAAAGGACCTAAAAATCGCATCCTGCCTGCGAATGTTGGTGAGCAACTGTGCCAGAAAACAGTTGGTTTTGGTAAGTACAGCATTCTGACTTGATTGAAGTAGTAGTCGCATAAGTCACGACTCATAGCTATTTATTGGAATTTAAAGACTTGAGTAGCATTCACTCACTCCCATTGCGACAAAGCTTCAGTCAGGAGTTTACTTTTAAAGCTGAGGAGCAGCCTAGCTTGTTTAAGATAATGCAAGCGATAACTCTGGACGGGTCACAAGACTTTGTTAACCTTGAGCGCCTAGAAATGATCGGCGACTACTTCCTAAAGTACGCTGTCTCACGCTTTATTTTCACCCATTTTCTCCATTTGGACAAAGGAGAGCTGACAGAGTTCCGATCAAACTTGGTCTCAAATCATTACTTCTTCTGTCATGGAAACAAATTCCCACTTGACTCACTCGGCTTCTATCTGATTGGAGGGAAATTTCTACCGAAATTTGCCTGGATTCCACTGGGGTTTGGTATTGCGCTCAACCTCGTGCAAGCTGTCATGGCCGGTGGGACCAACGATGATGTGCTAAATGGTGAAAACTCGGAGACTCTGGAGGTAGACAAACATCTTTGCGTTGCTTTAGCTTCAACTTATAGCGTTGCTATAAAACATGACGGTTGTATTGCAGAAAATGACAGAGGTGGAGCTGAATGAGTGGATCAACCGAAGAAACTGAGATGCTGTGAAAAGAATTCCTGACGTGAATTTTGGCTATGCACACGGCAGAGTAGGAGACAAAAGCATTGCGGATTCTATGGAGGCCCTAATCGGCGCGTACTTTGTCCGCGGTGGCGTCGGGGCAGCTTTGCATGTCATGAAGAAGCTTGTACTTCGTGGCCAGAAAAATATTGAAAACGAAGTAGAAGGAATTCCGTTTGATGAATGGGAAACCTTCGTTCCAAATTATGAGCCTAAGAGCGATCTGGTTGTGAATCGCTTACCACGTTGCAAGGAGCTGGAGCAGATTATTGGTTACGAGTAAGTTCTTCTGCAACTTTAGTGCATATTGCAGTGTGTTCTAATACATCCCTTTATCAGCAAAATAAGTGCAATTTTCTTTACGTTACTGTCTCCCATATTTTTTCAATAGTTTTTGTATTTTTTCACGCCCAAATTAATGCTGAATTTATTTCAGATTTCATCATAACAAATGACATCTACGACGCTAATGAGTCTTTAAATCCGGGCAGCTTACTTATCTTCGGTCAGCTTTGGTAAACAACGTAACTTTTGGCTCACTGGCGGTGCGATACGGACTCCATACTTACCTCTTGAGCAGCGACAAAGTCCTTGACAACGCAATCGCCGCATTTTCTAAACTTCAAGAAGCGAACGGGCATCAAGTCACTGGGCATGTAAGATTTTTTGAAAGGATAACTTCTTATTATTCAAAGTACCAAGGGATGCTCACCACATTCACGTCATTTATTATTATTAGTATCCCCAGTTTGAGCTCCTGAGTGATGCCGATTGTGCCATAGTGAGAGATGTTGACTGTTTGTAAGATTAGCCGAGGACTTACCTGTAAGGACGAAGGATAATCGTAACTATCCGACTTCCTGCATCCGGAGGGTTGCCATATTCACTTACGTAGTTCAGCCTGCCAACTCGGAGAAGCACCGTTCAGTCACAAAAGCATATGTACATAAAATGCAAAATTTTCTGGAAAATTCCTGTACATTCCTGCACCGTCACGCCAGCCGTGGCGCGTTGTCTGCCTGCCATGCCGTTTCACAAAGTCTAAAGCCCTCAAAATCGAACCGAAATTCCGGGTTGGGTCGGGAGGGTACTGGGCAACCCTCCGGATCCAGGAAGTCGGATAATTACGATTATCCTTCGTCCTTACAGGTAAGTCCTCGGCTAATCTTACAATTATCCTTCCTTCCTTCCTCCTATCGGGTTGCCATATTCACTTACGTAGACCGTTTGAAGAAGGCGAGATTTTGTATCAAAATATGACAAACTTTATTCAACCATACTACGACAATACAGCCTGAGAAAATGACTGTTGAGAAATAACAGGGCGATTATAAAATTTAGCAAATACAGATGAATTAGAAGACCAACCAGCATGGTTAAAAATTACATCAATATTCACTCCCTTTTGAAAAGCACAAGATGTACTTGCATGTCTAAAAGAATGCGAAGAATAAACTGAAGTATCTACTTTAGCTAAACTTAACCCAAGCTTCAGCCATCTACACAATGTCTCCTTGCCAACTGCTTTATGAGGCTTATTAAAACTAATCCACAAAGTAGCACAAGAATTTCTTATAGAGCTTGTTCGATTTAAATATTCCTGTAGAGTCCCTACCACACATATTTTGGGGTTATCCTTATAATACTTTAAGTGTAGCACTGGCTGTGCCCGCCTCGGACCACTGGTTTTAATTCGATCTGGGATAAAAATCAATGCTCCTTCTACATCAAGCTTAATGTTATTAGTCTTAATGAGGCTCAGAGTTTGCACCCTCTGTCCTGTACATAGCATTAGAAGACATACGAGTTTAATGGACAACATACGAAGTGTTAGCTTATCATTATTCTCTGTACCTTTAAACACATCTAAGACGCAGACAGGATCCCACAAAACAGAGTATTTTGCTGCTGGAGGCTCATTTAATTAAATTATTCCACACCACAGTTCGGTCAACAAGTTCCTGTGATGGGAAAACGCTGAAATCCAGCTGGATTCGAAATCGGCAGTAAAAACTGGCTGCGGCGGAAAACCGCTGATGAAACTGGCAAAGTGATTGCGTCATGTTAGTGTTCTGGACAGAACGACACACGGGAAGGAATGTCATCTGATCGACACGCTGTTTCATGTTTCAACAAGAACTACATACACAAAAGTGTTATTTTTAATTGATCGATTCTATTAGGTTTACTTTTATTTAATTTTGTGTTCGGTTGTTGACGGAATTAATTACTTTCATATTGAGAGAGAGACAATTATGGGAACGGGCAAGCAAGTCATCGATACTGATACTGACCCTGAAATCGGAGCTGAGTTTGGGGATGACACTCATCATAGTCTCTGTAGATGGACCAGATATTGCTGATGGTACAGTTATGATTAAATATTCAGTTGCAATGCACATTATTTTTGTAATGAATAATAAAACAACGATGACCAGCCGATGTGTTTAATTCAGTCGTGTCGGAGTGTCTAAGCATGTCGAAGCAATCCAACCCACGAAACGCTGAATGGAACAATAATGGAAGGAGGGAAAGGAATTCAAGGGTGAGAATATCAAGTATGCATTTTTAAAGCTAAATTCATGTTTTAACAAATTGTTTTGTTCGAGAAATGTGTACGTGATCCGAACATAAATACAGGTAACAGAGGTAAAATGACATGATTCAGTTCCTATCTTATGTTACCGAAGTACCTCATCCGTCTTGCAAACGAGCGGAATGTTATTGCATATTTGCCAAGCGGCGCAGAGAAGACGTTCATTGCTGTGCAATTAGCGAAACATTACCTACCTGATGTGATTGAGTACGTAGCTTTACACTGAAATATTTACTTTTTTCATCTTATGGTGGTCCAGAAAGAAATGACCGATGTTTTTGTATGCATTGCACAGGCAAAATAGAAAAAACGGCTTTTCTGGCTTGTACACAGTACTGTTGGCTCATAAGCAAGCGTCCTACTTCGGAGCTCGTTTAACGAACGGAATCCGCCCGGATCAATCCCACCGTGTGAAATGCTTGACTGGGTCAGACCGTGGCCTTTGGGGACGCATTTAATGGGAAGAATTGCTTAACCAGCGAGATTGCTGAACCAGGCTGTTTACTCAAAACGTTAGTAGTTACGTGTATGTATATGGTTGTAATTTTTATAGGTTTTGCAGATCCTGGTTATGGCAACGTTATTTAAGACATTATATGACACTTGTGTACACTTTATTCAGGTGATGCTCCTGATTCTGGATGAGCGTCACCATGCTGTTGGAGATTCTGGACTGAATAAGGTGCGATCTAGTTTCTCAGTACAATTTGCCAGTTTTTTGCCAAGGTTACGTAATTAATTTTTATTTGATAAAACCAGGTCATGAAGTTTTACAAAGAGATTCGGAAGGGCGGTGAAGTGGATCTAAAACGACTTCTAAGGATCTTAGGTCTTAGTGCTACAATAATGGTGGGAAAAGGAGACGTGAAAGATGTTGGAAGTGAAGTTCAGCTTGCTGAAGACCGACTTTGTGCGAAAGCGGTGGCTTGGCTACATTCTAAGTAAGTGCGCCAATGTTTTTAAACTGTGCGTGCTAACTACTCCTCGACAGTTTGACGTAGAGCAACGTGCAGTATATCCCTTAAAAGTACACTTAATTTCCTCTTGGGTAGCTAAATTTAAGAATTAAAAATCAAAGCCAGCGCTCCGCCCTTGGTAACTATTCAGTCATTTCAGGAATAGGTGGAAGGTCATCACAGCGCCCTGTACGCTGCAGTGTACGAGATGTCATGTTGTCTCATCCCGTTCGAGTGCATTTCGGAGACCTATTTTCAACGGTGCTTGGATATGTGGTATTTGGAATAAAACAGATTTTGCCGAAATTAATAGTCGCATTGCTGAACAACAGCGGAAATGCAGAATAGCCCTTGGAAATTGCCGAATGCACCAGGGGTGCTTGTTAACCCACCCAACTCGACGCAACTGTTCACCGCAGTGATCTATTTATGTGGCTTTCAGTAAGTCCGTGTAGTTAGTTTGTTATTTGTGTGTGTGAAGTCATTTTATATGTAGCACAAATGTTCTTTCACTGCAAAATGTGTTCTTAGTGAAGCATGAAGCGTTATGTGGCATGGCTTCTGCAATGAATTTTGTGTATTCCAGCTTTCAAATCTAATCATTCGTATCCAACAACCGATTCATGTTCAAAGGAATCAGTATCTTGTGCTTCACTTTGTCCAATATATGAGGTTCTCGCAAATGGAATTGTGTAACAACGTTCGATGAAACCCTCACTATAATTCTTCTCAGTTGATCAAGATATCCGTACAGGAATGAAATCCGTTATGTAGCTCAGGCAGTTACCGCCGCGTGTTCAGGGGAACAAGAACAAGCCGTCCTGCGATTCTTGTAACAGCACTGTTACACGTTGAAGTAGGAATGAGCACCGCTTCACAGCGACTTTCTCGTGATCTTCTAATTATGCTTCCGTGTAACACGAAGTTTCAAGACTTCTAGGCTAGCCAAAAAGGATGGTGTCGCTGTAACTGAGTCTTAACTTACCTGTGAATCTTGAGCTTTCAAAAAATTGCAAAGCACAGACAAAGCGATCAAAATAAGATATAAAGGCAATCTATTTCAGCTCCACGTTGGCCTTGAAACCTGCCTCAAACAAGAATCTTCCACTATCTTCAATTTAACATATTGTTTCACTGTTCGAAACCCAAGTCTTCACACCATTGTATGGGGTCGATCACATAATTTTATTTGCACCCATTTCGCCAACAACTTCTAAAATATCTTCAAGAATGTGAAATTAAGGACGCAATTGTAACCAACTTGTATGTAAAATGCAGGTTGTACATTAGATGGAGCATGTAGATGACTTCAACCGTGTACGTTTTTCATCATTATGGGCATGTAACTTCCAAGGCCGGTCTCCTAAAGTTAAGGAATCAGCCTACTGTGCCTGATATTTTAACAACGAAAACCACTATTTACTTCCAAGAAATTAAACTTTGTAGCGGATTTATCTAATACCACTCAATAATAGTGAGGACGCAATTATTATTCCAAATTTCGATCTGAATAACGAATCCTACTATGGACTCCCAAGTTTACCTGTCGATGGCTGTGATTCATAAAATTTGCCAATTATGCACAACAGAATGGGAAAAATAATAATTTGTCAAGCATTCAACAGACTTGATCCACTTATAGCAGTAGCTCCTACAAACGTCGCTGCACATCGATCTGTTTTAAAATCAGCAGAGGCAATTCAGCAAGTAATGACGAGAACACAAGAAATGAATAGAACACAAGAAATGAAGAGAACGCAAGAAATATGTGATCAAATTTTATTTGTTATGACATTGACTTGTTGAATATAAAGCTCTGAATGGCACTGGAATAATCACAAGGCGTCATTGTGGTTCCACTGAACCAATGCCTGCAGGATACACAGCTGGTGATTTGGGATATGTGAGAGACAATAAACAGCTATCCCCAGAAAAATTAGGTAACCAATACACGAAAGAGACATGGAAGAGATGGACGGAATTGTAAAGGTTGAGTTGGCTGACATGTTAGCTGAGTTCTTGCCAAGGTCCCGGACTCCATACCGTTTGTTTGCGGTGTGATCTTGAGGTGACACAGCATGTGCACAGAGAAGTAATAAAAGCAACTTCAGGAGCCGGAATTCCATACCGGAGCAACAGCTTAGTGCAAGGCGAGAGTGTACTGAGGCCAGCGACGATGCACAGGGGGAAGGGATCACAAAGGGTTGCTAATAAAACAATGAGCTACGGTTACAATTTTACAGCAATAAATGAATTAAATGTGAACGTTTCAACGTACTGAATGAAAGCACTGTTGGCGTCCTCAACGGTAATCCAAAAATTGCTGATGTGTTTGAATCAAGCAAAAATTTTGCAAACAAGTTCATTTATAGCGGTTCAATGACACGAATTTCGCATTATCAGCAATATTTGTGAAAGTTGCATCAAAATTCCAGAGATTACCTTATCTCATATGGAAACGCGAGGGACAGGGGTAATGCTGTCAGCCTTCAATATTTGTATAATAAAAATATGCTAATTTCATTGAATATTGCCATGGATTGCATTGATGTGGATGTAATAAATAATCACATCTACCAGAAGGTATATGCTGATAATAAAGAGAACGTCACACACACTACATAATTTCACATTTAACATAAATTGGGCTTAATTTGACGGTGAGCTCCACATTACTAAATGCACACCCAAAAACTACTTACCAAGTGGTACACCAAACGAAATGACACTGCATGCGTCCCAAACGATAACAACAAACTGTCAAAGATTGCGCGGAGAGGGCACTTGATCCTGTCATGGATTTGAACTAATTAAATGTCATTAAACAGCTGTGTTTACATTCCATCACAGTGTTTAATGCCCCCGAATCCTGTGCAATACTTATAAAACGAACTGGGACAGTTACTGTTCGATCTACTGCCATCTTTTTGTAATGCACGTAATATTGAACAGTTCAAAATCTGTTGGAGCAATTCAGCAATCCTTCCTCTACAAAACTACCACGGGTTTGTGAATGTGATGGTTTTCTCTTGTCATGTGTGACTATGCATGAAGTAACGAAATTTTGCCAAGGTCCAGATTTCCTATCTAGCATGCCTTCCTACTGCAAAGACGAAGGCACAGCAGAAACGCTTGGAAGACCGTTGACCAACCCTCAAGTTGTTCAGAAGGCCGATATTGTTTCGTAGCAGACTGAACCTTGCTGTAAGAAAATTCATGGTTTAAGATAAAGATAAGTGACGGATTAAGTTTTCCGAAGTTCACATAACCCACCGGCCCAGTTCATGTTGACGTGACTGGAACCTAGCCCTTTAACCGGCTCAGTATGCTTGGGCTGGTCAGAATTTGTTTATTGGACTGGAAGGGATGGAAGGTTTTTGAAGCCAGCAGTGATGGACTAGAGTGTACTTGGTAATTGCTGCAACGGGCCTCGACTAGAGTATAATTGGTAGTTGCTGCAATGGGACTGGACTAGATTGTACTTCGTAATTGCTGCAACGGGCCTGGACTTTTGGAAACATGAACTGTTGGAAAACAACAAAGTCTCTTTTCACCCCGTCACGTAAATTTTGAATTTCGAATGTAGGTCCTTCCGCTTTTCTCCTCGTCTCCGTTTTCATGGCTTCGTTGGTCATAAATTGCGATTTTTGGTCAAAAAGTACCAAATCAAGAATGTTTTTAAAATTTGTTTTGTAGGCCTAGTTTTGGACGGACTGGATTGCGTTCGGCCACGAAGCTGTAGGCTTGGGCTCGGTTGAGGGTTGTAATAATGATAATCAAAATTCGAATAACTTCGGTGGGCTGGGTCAGATGGGCTTTCCAAAACCTGAATGAGCCTCGTCTGTACGTACCTTCATCTTCAATGAACGTCCACGTAAGACGAGGGGCCGGCCACGGAGCAGAGGACAAGTCACTCCGGCATTTAACATGGTGGCATGAATTTTTGATAATAAATAGGTGTTGTTTCCCATTAACGTACATATGTAAGGTAGTATACTACCTTCAGTCTTAATACTTCTGTTCATGTATCATTTTGCCCACACTACGTACCTCCATTCAGTTCTCTTCACGAAGGACACTCCTCTCACGAAAAAAAAATCCACTCATGTTGACAGATGACTTTGATCATGGTGCTGACTCATATGGTTTTTTAACGCCTCAGGAGTCAACTGTCAACCCAACCGCGCAAGAACCCGCATGTAATGTGTGAAAAAGTTGGTACTTGGGGCATTAGCTTTGTCCAATGCTTGAAAAACTTTCGAAGCTCAGCTTCGAACACCGTAGGCACAGCATAAACCCAAGGGCAGGCGGCATTATCCATTTTTCTGTAAATCCATCTCGAATCCTAACTTTAAGTCCCTCCGGTTGGTGTCAGGTCCATGGGGCAAATCAGTATAGCTGGACTGATCATCGTGATCTTTTCAATGGAATTCAGGCGTTCGGCATCCACTCTGGTCAATTTTATCACATACAGCAAGAACTGTAATGCGTGCGACCGCAGTTTGGTTGGGAGTTCCGATCAAACTTAATCTCAAATCGTAAATTGTTCTCTCAAAATAAATTCCCACTTGGTTCACTTTGCTGCTACCTTGTGGGAGGGACATTCTTACCTCGATTCACCGGGATTCCCCCGGGTGTGGTATTGCGCCCAACCTTTTGCAAGCTCTCATGGCCACTGGGACGAATGCAAATGTACTGAATGGTAAACATTCGGAGACCTTGTGTTGTCTGGAGGTACGGCTCACATAGCTTCGGCTGTTACAATTAAATTGCTACTAAAGTGAATGTTTTGCTGCAGAAAATATCTTCACTGGAGCTGAATGAGTGGATAAGCCAAAGACAGTCAGATGCCGTGAAAAGAATTCCTGACGTGAATGTTGGCATGGCAACGCTCATGGCAGAGTGGGAGACGAATTAAGCATTGCAGACTGCATGGAGGCACTTATCGGCGCGTACTTTGTCAGCGGTGGCGTCGGAGCAGCGTTTACGTCATGAAAAAGCTTGATCTTTGTGGACCGAAAAATATGGAAAATGACGGGGAAGGAATCGCGTGTGACAAATGGGGCGTTTTTGTCAAGTTATGAGCCTAAGGGTGACTTGGTTGTGAATCACTTGCCACGTTACGGGGAGCTGGAGAGCATTATTGGCTTTAAATTATAGCCAATTGTTCCAATGCGTCGCTGTAGTAGCAAGATAAATGCAATTTTATTGTAGTTTCAAGAATCCACAGCTACACCGGTCAAGGCGTTCACTCATCCGTGTTACATGGGAAACCGGGTGACATCCGTTGGTCGTACCACGACTTAAATTCGTTGGTAATGCCGTCCTTGGTGTGTTTCTGTCTCCCATGCTTTTCCAATAATTAGTGTATTGCTTTGAAATTGCCAGTAAAGACTGCCAGAGGAGAAAATGTTGCGTAGGGAAAAACAAGTCAAGTGCCAAATTGGCAGCAGCTAAATATTACAATAGCATATTCAACACTAAATCCCATGTTTAGCTCTGTAATTCCAATGAATACCTTCACTTGAAATAGTACAGCATAAATGATAATTCTGTCCGGTTGACTTAAGCACTTTAGTTTAAGCAAATGCTCCAAATAAAAGCATCTCCGAATGGGTCCAGTAATCCTAAAATGACGTGTCCCTGACTTTGGAATGGATTATGTAGCTTACAGAATTGAAAAAGTCAAGAGTCTCAGATTATATGTTGTTGTATACTGCACTGGCCTTCAATCTGACTAACATTGAATATTCAAAGTGTTTTTATGGAGAAATGCCATAAAGAGTATAGCTATTATACATTATAATTGCATATTGTATAACACTATTATCAGTACCTTGCTCGTCTGCAAGGAGACCCAGCAGCTATATGGCCATGAGAACTTATTCAGTTCATCTGATGCTGCTCGCGTGGAGGCATTACATGCGTAATCCTGCAGTGGAGTGGAGACAAAAATGTTGTCGCTCACAAGCATATTAATCACGGCTGTGATTGCTGTCGTATTATATTATTTGTTTGTGAAGGAAGAAAAATATCCGGGACAGCTTCCTCCAGGTAACTCAAATCTGAAAAAAAAATCGCTTGCAATTCAGAAATGTGTTTAAATTTTGAATCTGTAATATTTTTCTGTGAAGGTCCGAAGGGTTGGCCACTTATAGGAAGCGTCTTTTCCCTCAGTCTTACGCCATATATTGAACTTGGAGAATGGGTTAAGAAATACGGCCATATCTTCATGTTGAAAGTGGCCGGTGCCAGGCGAGGAAACGATGATTTTCAGTGCTCACTCACATGTATTTACTTTGCGTAGAAGTTGCTTGACCCTTTCATGATAAAATCTTCAAGACTTGTCATCATTTCGGATTCCAAACTTGCTCGTGAGGCTTACGCAGAACCTGCTTTGAATGGTAGACCGGATCTTAGGCTGTTTAATATACATGGCCGGGGAGACTATGGTAAGGAACGTACGGAAATTTTTAAAAAAGAATGTGATTCATTCCAAATTTTTTGATCCCAGGAGTGTCAAACACATCCGGAAAAGTTTGGGTCGAGCAGAGACGATTCACCCTTCGAACCCTGAGGGACTTTGGCTTTGGAAAGACGACCCAACGGAGCCTTGCAATGGAAGAAGTCAATGACGTGGTTGAGTATCTAAAATCAAACGA
>JAQFYD010000687.1:0-16161 GCA_034694225.1 Bourletiella hortensis | reverse complement strand
TGTGCTATGCAGCGGCAGGCCAATGATCTATTATAGTAATAGTAATCCAAGAAAATTATTAGCTCTCCGGCAGCTTCTCTATAGTCATACAGTCATCCATACGTAATGTAGAACCAAGTTAGCTAACAAATACATCATCTGTGGATTCATGCTATAAGATATTTGGTTTCGTTCGTACAAAAATCTGTATTCATTTCAAGTTTACTAGCACGGAGAAAGTTAGCTTGCAGGATGCTCCAAAGCTGCCGTAAAAACGTGCAACTACTGCTGCAGAACATTGTTAGATTGTCATTATTAGAAAATGTGTGCTTAAACATGATAATGCTTGCTGCTGCTGATGAGGATGTGTATATTATAATTGTAGAAGAATTCATAGTGTGTGTGTGCTTTACTGAGAAAAATTGTTACGAGCATTAATGTTACCGTTATACGGTCATGACCACCACTGTTACTATTAGGCATCATTAGACACTGTCAAAGTGGTGGTGACCATTGACGGGAATGCGTGCGTGTGCAAACTGTTCAAGTTTAGAGAGCATTATAGCTAAGTACCCTGGTTTGTCTTTTGGGCAGTTCCGTACTAATTTCTGTTATGATTTAGTATCAAATTCTTATGAAAATTCAGGCAAAAGTGAAAGTTATATACAAATGTCAATGGATCTTACCCGTGTGACTTAAATGCTGCTGCTGCTGCTTATTATTATTATTATTATATTGCGTGTGCGGTAATGCAGGACACATCTATCTAGCTATTGCAGGTAGGATATGTATATTAGCTTATATGGCTATTTTGGAAATTGAGTAGCCGCAGCAAAAGGATAGTAGAGCCGGCAATGTTTTAGCGTTGTTAGAACTTTCACAACTTTCACTCACTCACTCGTCACTCAGTCAGTTAGTCTGTCAGTGGATCTGTACATTGATAGCATATACAAGATAAGAAACTGTTAAAAGTAAATTTTACTATGCGATTATAATAATGATAGTGAATGGGGCAGATGATGATGAAGATAACTGAAGTTGTTAAGGAAACGTAAATTATTAATAAATTTGTTGACAAATTGTATATAAATATAGTCAATGTAATGATGGATGATGATGATGATTATTATGTTAATTTGTTCCGACGATTGAGAGTGGAAGCGGAGAAGAACCTGAGTATAATCAACTTTAGTATGTATATTAATAATATAATATAATAATGTTAATAATTGTGTGCTTGTACAGAAAGATTATGAGGGGAAAATATCCGCCGACGGATCATTTGTAAGATAAAAAAAGAAACAAAGAAATGTTAATTATATAGTAAAAAAATAATACAGGATACTGTAATGATGATGATGATGACGAAGAGGTGCACAATAATCAGTAATTGACTCCTCCGTACTGGTTAAGAAGTTATTACTTTATATTGTTATATATATACATATATATAATTATATGTACGATTTATTTGTCGCATCGAATGTCGACTAAAGAGGGAACGCGAAAACCTTACTTTACTCATAAATAAATAAAAATGTGACATGATCTGATATTAATTATTGGCGGGGCGTACTGACAAATATATTCCTACGTGTGTGCAATGCATCCTACTTTTCATGTACATGTGTCAGGGAGGAGAAAGTAGAATGAAGTATTTGTGCTTCACTCCGGAATTATTTCCGACGTCAACGGCGTTACAGTATTACAAAAGTGGCTCCAGTTTGCTTCCTGCATATGACACGTTGACTTTATTACGTTCTTCAAAAATTTACAACGATGTAGACAAGGTCTAACGCAGCTACATTTATCATCTCAAATAATTACATTTAACAGTTGAATCTGAAGGCTTTGCCCAACAGAGATTTGGAGCTGGCCTCAAACCACGTAATCGCTGCGCATGAAGAATAAGTGAAAAAAACAGAACACGTTGCTAACTAAATGAATAAATATTATCACCTTGGTACAATCACTCACAGCGGATTTAAGAGATTCCAGAAAAACACAGTGACTTATTCTAAAACAGCTGACATAAGCCTCCGGTACTTTCAATGCTTGAAATAGTACATAGTTCAATAAGAAATTGTGACACGCAAGAGCTACCAGGTGAGGGGGTCGGGAGTAAGATAATACAATTCTCATGTAATATCATTATTTTCCGTTTGTGTTTACTGGCTCCATAGGTTGATACAGTCTTTAAAAATCACCAAACGGATCATACCTGCAGGTGAGTCTCACAAAGTGTGATTATAAATGAGAACAAAAACACAAGTCCATTATCGACTGTAAATTGTGATGCATTTACGAGAGCATGGTAACAATATTTACGCACACTGCATATTGACGAAACGATGAAAAACTGAAAGTGTTGTAAGTTGTAATTAGTACTCATCCTTCTTCTGGCTCGCACGGATGGTTATTCCACTACCGGCAAAGGGTACAAAGGATTTGCTATTCTTTGAGGAAATCCCATTGGTGAAAGGTGTTCGGATGAAATAAATGGTCCCAATTTCATAATCATAATCAGGAATTCCACGACGCTGTCGAGGAACTGTCACGCTATCAGATACTGATTCCATAACTTTTCCATCCAATCTATAAACGGCGAAAAAATACCAGACTTAGAAACAAACGTCGGTCGTAAATGGAATTATACATGGAGGAAGAAAATTACCGATTTCCAGCGCCAACAAACGGAATAAACGAAGAAGGAGCCTCTTCACCATCATGAACTACAACAGCATCTTCAGTCTCCATGTCAGAATGGGCTTTCGGTCTTATGGGCTCCACATAATCCTCAGGTGCAGCAAATTCAACCTATGACAAAGACAAAAAATTCTACATGAATTTCGATGTCACATAAAGTTGCCTTCCAATACTGGACGCTGCTACTTACATCCATATCGCATTCAATAATGCTGACGGCATTTCCTGGTCGAGTTTCCAGCACACGCAGCTCATATGTTTTGTCATTGTACCTAATTGCTATGACATCTGCAAATTGGACAAAATTAATCAGCTCTTGACTCCTTACACCATCACATACCATAACCTCAAAGAAACAGCATACCTCCGGTAGTCAAGCAAGCAAAATTTCGCAGCGCATTTTCCAAAATAGCTTTTGGATTCGTAATATCTAAAAAGTCTGTAGATAAGGGTTGAAATTTTGAAAATTTAGCCACAGGTAGAACTGCACTCTCCACTTCCACAAGATCACCTTCCTCACACAGCAGATTTTGCAGCATCTACGTATACAACATATTTCCACCATAATTCTTCCCCCATAACCTTCATTGCACGATTCATTCCTAGTCATTTCTTCCCATTATCTTACCCAATAAGGCAAGTAACATTTGCCCTCATCCGCCACAAACTCTAACACTCCAGCATGAGTAGTCCGATGCGTTTTTCGATTCGTCAACTGGAACAACATCGGGTACACCACATTCAGTCTCGTCAAATGCTCCAATGCCGACGGTGGTAAGATGACTACAAAAAAATAACATCATATCTCTCACTCAGCCCTCCGAACTACCAAACTCAACCCCAAAAGATGATCCAATTGCCAAACCACGTCAAAATGCAAATTAAATCCGTACTTTTTCCTCCATTTTCCACATCCGGTCTTTCTCCTCCAGGTAGCATGGATACCGAATAGCCCCGGTAAGTAGTGCGAAATGGCCGAGCCATATTTTGGAAAAAGCTGAACATTTTTTATTCTTCTTTCTTCCTTCCTTGCAACAATACCTTTTCCTGAATTCCTCCTTCTTCCCCGCTAAGATTCTCTCAATACTTAAGTCATGAAAATAAAAAGAGCAAACGTTTCAAATTATATCAGACTTCATCATTACTATCTACATGACATATACATTTACATCCATCTTATATAACATGTCAATCTTTAACTTAAATTAAATATTTAATCCCCATACAAATAATATCTGTACCTTGAACTTCTCACTTTTTAATGGTCCACAAAAATTATCAACATGAACAGATTACACACTGTATATATTTATTACCAATTACAATTTTATTTCAGTGATTGAATCCGTCGTCGTTAGATTCAACCACGTTAGTGAAAATACGTCGTCGGACGATTTAATCACGATTTTTTTAAATGTCACTTCACATTTCCCGCGCTAACTTTTCCGGCTGTGGCAACACAGTCATAGAATTTATATTTTTCCACAACATCTATAGAGGTAAGTTTCTTCCAATGTCATTCAAGGTTGCATAGAAATGACAGCATTTTTCATCATAACTGAAAACAATTTGGAAAAGTCTTCTTAAGCAAATGCATATACTTTCATGGTTAAATTGAATTGTGTATCATTTTCATCCCGCAAGATTTCTTGGTTTCTGTTCCGGCCGTAAAGGGAGAGCATACGGAAGGGCCTAAACTCACCTCTATAGATTCAACTCAAGTGAGCGGGATGAGTAGAAATGGAAGCTTTTTGCTCTTTACCTTCGCCTGGCAAAGAGCCCGCAAAATAAGGCAACAAATGAGTGATGGGTGTTGGCTTGCGTCTGAAGGCTCTCGTCGTCTGTCAGCACAGCAGTTTAACGTAGTTGGACAGAAAAGCTAAAAGACATGGATTGGATCGGAGCTGAGGATTCATAAAAATAATACAATAATACACTTCCTTCCCTTCTTCTTCAGCTCTTCCAATAACATGCCCGTAGCCGCAGAGAAAAATACATTTTATTTACATAATAAAAACACTCGGAAACCACAACCCTTCTTCTCTTACACGTGCGTGGGTATATGGGAATGATCAGTACAGCATCATTTGTATCATCATGATGATCATCATCTTCACAGGACGAATGAGTCAAGCCAACCGCATTTGTTTCTTCTACTCTGCTCCTGAATCATATGTTAAACCATAGGTACGGATTTACTATCATGACTTGATGTAACTTGGCCAGTTTGTAAGGATGATTACGTACGTTCACGCTACCAGTTTATTAGGACACTCATTATTACTAACTTGCCCTGGCAACCAAAGTCAATCTGCCTCACCATGGCATTTTTTATGGCATACATGGAAGGCTATACAGATGGGATCATGATAGGGATGAGTCGGATGAGTGTCATAATGACGAGGACTGTCGATCAAGTTGTTGTCATCACAGGGACAGACTGATGGCTACAGATTTTAGTGAATTAATACACTTTCTAGTATTGTAGTTAATTCGAGCAGCTGTATCGTTCTGCAGTTCATAAATTGCTTACTGCTCATGCTGCATTTTTGAGGATGGTACAGAGCTATGCTTACGCAGCAGTAATCACCTGGTTAAACTGCATATTTTCTGGTTAAATGGTAACAGAAATTAATGTATGCTCAACGGTGTATATGAAATAGTAGGAACAAGTATTTAAAGGGATAGGGGAAAGTATAGGGTTTCTTCTTCTCTTCGTCCTTGGGAGAAATTGACAGAAACCCTAAGAGTAAGGGGAGCTTTTAGCCCCAGTACGTTATCCGTGCTTCAAAAGACGCAAGAAACAGGTGGAAAGGCATTGCAGTCAAGCTTTGGTGAGCCAACTCCGCATTCTTTTGCTACCACGCGGTCGGTCAGGCTCGCACGTTTTCCTCAACTTTCTTCCTTGCCTCTATTTCTATAATATTCAAGCAAAAAAATCATGTTCGCAAGCGCAGACAAAACTGAAATTTAATGTATTTCTTAGGCCTCAAAAACAGAATGCTTGCCATAGGCTGCCATGTTATACGGGACCAATCTAGGACAGTATGAATAGCTAAAATTCCAGTAGTTTACTGCAGCCTACTGGGCAAAACTTGTAGAGATTGAAACTCAATCTCAATTACCCCCGTCCTATCTAACTGGATGAGTATGCAAGGCAGTCAATGAGAGTGAGAGCAAATATGACACTGACGACAACCCTTGGGAAGATTATAGTAACAGTGATAATTTTTATTCATAATTATCATTATTATAATGTTGATGATGATGATAATGATTGGAAATCGCCACACGCAAATTTTAAGGCTACATTGACTTTGAATCACACCAGTAGAAGTTATAGCAATACTTTAGATTATCATCAATCAATCAGTAATAGACAGTTTTTTTTAGACATATATAACTAGCTATTCGCGCATCAAATGGTTTCTTTTTTTTGAGCTGTGAACATGATTTTTTAAAGAAAAGGTACAGATTTATACCTTATAGCCATATAAGTAAGGAAAAGAATAATAATTAGCAAATGATTTTGGAATTATAGTAAAATATGTTTCAGATTTTTCAAGTAAATAAGAAACATGTTGAAAAACTGAGCGCAGCGGGTAGTAAGTAATTATTATTAATAATGTAACTTGTAAGGATATAATGATTTTTTTAAATTCATGTGAATAATAATATATGTATGGCAAAGATGACGTACGACGTCCTGATTGCTAATAGGATTTTTTTTAAATAAATATATAATATAAGCATTATTATATTTATTACTTGACGATGCGACGAGCGAGCTTATATAACGATAACCTTTTCTGTCTATCCGATGGGGTTTCATCATTATCTCTTCAAAATCACTGGTTGTCAATGCTCAGGTAAACAACAACAAGGTAAAACGAATATTCGATTCAATATCAATAATAATAGTAATAATTATTTTTCTCATCTACTATGAGCTAAATGTACTTGTATATATAGCTATTTATGGCCGTTCTTCTACTACATTCACATGCATGTATACGCAATATATACACATATGTTGATCTTATATCACGAAATAAACTCAGGGTCAATGATAATACACTATTCATTGTGCTTATAATAAAAAAACTGTATCATCATTCAATCCCGTGAGTGAGTGCAATATAACGAAGGAATCAAAAAAACAGATTTAGAGCAAAAAAATAAGAATATAGTTTCATAAAAACTTGTCCACAAGAGAAAAAAAACATATTGCTAAATTCAATTTTACTCCTTCCCTGTAAAGATCTAACTATCTCATCTTCCGACTTCCGATCCATTTCTGCAACAAAAAACAGCTATCATCCGTACACTAAATTTGAGGAGTTCCATTTCAAGCAGTTGGCACATTTTAATGTTAAGTTTATATGCGAACAAGTCAGCGTTCTTTTCATCAGAAACCATAAAGAATCTTATAACTGAGGTAGGAGAAAACTTTGAGTAGGTCGACAAAGTCTGAGCGTAACACGTTAAAGAAAAGTGAAACTATCCTAAAACCGGGAAGGTTTCTTGGTGGTACAGTGCAGGAAAATGGCGTCAATATCATACTACTACATCCACGTATTCACTATTATTACTCCTTAACTTCTTCTTATACCTAATTTAACAAATAAAGTTAACAAGAATGGGCTTTTAAAATGCGTCTCCCTAAAATGAAGCGTATTATTATAATAATTAACAACAACAATAATAATAATAATAACAGTAGTAATAATTGACTTGGGAATTGAAGCTTCATAATTTTGTTTAGAAAAAGACTACTACTTTGTCTTTACCTCATCAGTGAACTGATAACTTACAAGTTTAAAAGCTTGGACTAATTGTTTTTGTAAGATAACTGGTAAAGCTAGACTCCTTTGCTTTTTTCGTTTTTTTAGGACACAGAGCAACCTTTTTTCATATCATTTTCCTCTGCTTCTAACTCATCATCTGTAGTGGCCGGAACCATTCTAGGATCTATTCGCGGCATGTAGGCATCACAGTCAAGACGGGTGCGTTCGTAGAAAAGCATATAGGCTGTAGTTGTCTCAATCTGATCCTCTTGTACTTCCTATCAATCAAACAAGATTTACAGATAATTAGCCAAACTCCAAACCGTTTTTAGAGTCCTCGGTTCCCATAGATACAAGCTAGGACGACTCACCTTGCAACTGCTGTCATTGAAACAGAACCATTTCCCATTGGTTCCTTTGGCATAAGATACATAGTGACCAGCCCCCATAATACCACTGTGGCACTTTAAAATGAAATTATTTCACGTCAGACTTATTCAGTTTGACTAAATCGAATAATTCAGATGAAAACTTTTACATGTACGTACCACGATAGCATAAAGCTGGTAGTCCAAATTAAAAGGATTAGCCTCTTCAAGCAGCCGATGCTGGTGAAAATCTTGAAGAGGATACAGACCAGACTCACCACCCTCAGAAACTCCATTGCTATTTGTCCCTGCTGCCAATTCTGCAGTTTTTCGTGGTACATCTGCCAAGAATTTAGTGGGATCGAAATTCTTAAATGGAAAATCGACTACTTTATGTGACTTGGTCCACCTTCCTTGTACTAACTGGAATCTCTTTAAGTGCACAATCTGCAACGGAATTAAACTGTCAGTTGGTTCGGCTTCTATATTTCGGAGCAAATTCATACAACAATGAATGAACTTACAAGAATGGGAGGTAATCGCCAAATCTGAAGTTTTTTGGAAGCCAACTGATGACCACCACATTTGGAACAGTTATATTTTTCTTCTTCACTCAGTTCCTCTTCCTTAGTAAAGGATTCAAGACAAGAAGACAAGGCTACACTCTCAGTTTGTTTCTTAATTGCTTCTGGGACACTAGGATGCTCAATGTGTTCATGCTCCTGTGTCGCTTGGTAGCGTAGATGAAGTGCCGTTGGATCCCAATCAATAGCTACGCAGGCCTGATTCAGATTTATCTTATCCAGAATTTTATTTTCGGAACACATGATCGGACATCCACGGCAGAAGCTGTACCACTGGCACCTTCCGCAGCACCATTCAGCATCCTTCATCACTATTTTGAGGATGAAAGGATACTCGTAACCCAGACTGTCATCACTGCAAGGACAAAATTGAATGATTTTGCTAAGCAAATTGACTACAAACATATTATCAACAAATATAATTCGGTTTACCAGTCTTGCGCATGATTGTAAGCATCCGTTGGAGGTAATGGTGACACCAAACGGGCAACCAGTGACCAGACCCTCTTGTACAAGTCCAAGTGGGTCATCCCCGGAGTATATGGAATGACTAGCGGAAGCCCAAACAACATGGGACGACTTTTTTGCGGAGCCAAAAAGTATGCTTCTTGACGGAGCATCTTCCGGTGGACGACAATAATGATATCGTCAGTATTTATCTGACCTTCCGTCATCGAATTCTGCATACTACTGCAGCTAGAAAAACTATTCTGTCTAGAGTGACCATTAACACTTAAGCCGTTTTCAGTAGGAACGCGAAGCGTAGGTGCATTTTGATTTTTAGCGGATGACATGATTCGTTGTATCTGAGGATCGTGTTGTACTCCAGTATCAGCTGCTGAGGTCACTTGGTAGACATAAACCGGACGGTTTGCGAACACACCTTTAACCCTTTGGTAGTCCGAAAATAAATGAGTAATTCGAGACTGGCGGATTTCCGTTAGTAGCAAACTATCAGATTCCAATTTCGTAGAATTTTCTGAACCGGTAAGTTCTGACAGGCGATTTTTAACGTCACTGATCCTTTCGTCAATGGAAGCTAACAGACCGTATCGTACGGGGGTGGACCCATCTTGTCTGATAACTGTGGAATCATACAACAGTTTTAATTGACTCAGATATCGGCAGCATGTACAAACCTTCGGCCAAAGTCATAAACATACCGATGAAGTCGCAGAAAACGTAGCTTTCCATAGGAAGCGGGAGGCTGAGGTAATTGAACGGATCAAAGCGGACACTCTCGTGCCCGCATTCTTTACAACGAACGCTAGACTTTAACTGGCCATGGAATAAGTCCACTATAATACTTTTATTACGCAATAGATGATTTTCCCATGCCTCCTGGGCACATATAACATCCGGGCGATTATCACTGTCTTTGAGTTCAACGTAAGGCTTCTCCGTGACTCGATTTAAGTCCTCGTGCAGTCCATCCAGAAGAAATGCTAATAACTCCTGTGAATCATTCTGCTGGAACCCACTGAAGCGCGGTGCATATTTTCCTATCGTCCACTGCAAAAAGCCAAAAGGAAAGCAATGCAGAAGCACGAATAAATATTACTGCATGCTAAATATGTTGGACAGCAACAACTGCACATACCCGCAATTTCAGGGGAGCTATTGTTTTCACGTTCCCGCACCAAATATCTGTTATCAAGTCACCATATCTTTTTGCTATGTGTCCTTTCATTCCAAGAGGATTTGTTCTATTGATTTCGTACAGGTGCTTCTTATTAGTAAAATACAGGGTCAAGGGTCTTGTGTTCGATACACACTGAAGAGCTGAGTTCATAAAGCACGTATTTCCGAGGTTATTGAGTCCTGTTAATCCAGGCTGAGTTGAAGATTGTCGCAGTAGCAACTTTGACTCGTTGTTACTATTTGCAAGCGATCCGATCTCCTCAGGCCAGGTTTGATCTTTATTTCTTGTCTCAATTAAGATCGCGGAAAGGTCTGCAAGATTTAATTCCTCCAGGGTTAAGGATTCTTCATCTAGTACCAAATGGAATGCAAGGTCATCCGTTGTTAACAGATCTAAGCGAGTATCTTGAACAGGAAGTCGAAGTTTTTGGCAAATAAAGGTCCAAACTTGTCCTAATGTTGCCTTACGGCTAAACGAGGCTGTAAATGCCAATACCCTGAAAAAACATGATAAAACATATTAGGTCCTCAGGTAAGAAGATACAGATTTAGATACAATGCTAACAAAGTAATGTACCTTTTCGGAGGATACAGGTTATGATTCTGGACATAGGAAATGGTTGTACTTAGGGCAGCAGCACCGTACATTCCCGTCCACGAAGCTCCACCACCACTAGGAGTTGGTTTATTGGCTGCATTAACAGGCTGATGTCTATACAACAGTAGAGTCAACGGAAATAGTTCTAGCTCTAAGCTCTTCTCAGCCTGTATCACCTATAAATGAAGTATTTAGGTTGATTAGTCTTTCAATGCCATTTTATCATATATTCTCAGAAGCTGACCAAATACTTACATGTCTAGGAAGTGGGGTCTGGGCACCGTACCACTGCTGTAGCGCATTCCAAATCGCAATGGGCACTTTCTTGAAATCTCGACCTTCCTGTACGTTAGATCGCAGTCTTCCACCTTCACTCGTCAGAGACGGAATCTTTCCAGCGCCATAAGACATTGAAGTAAGTAGAGGAGAATTATCAATTGCTCGCGGTTTCCGGCCCCTCCCACTGATTGTTCCATTAAGGGATGAACTTGTCAGATTCTTTCGAATACTTCCCGGAGAGTTCACTGGGCTTGGAGTGCTACTAAAGGCGTAAAAGTGGTCTAGGTTAACAAAATTGGTCTTTCTAATATACCTGATTACAAAGATGATATATGTCAATACCTAGAGCTGTCCATTGTCGACAGGGACAATGCACTTGAGCTACACTTTGTTCTGCAACTTAAAGATGACGACCGGTCCCCATTTCCTTCAGTATCTGCAAAAATGAACATTTTTTACTTCGTTCCATCATAGAATTTCCATGGACAATGTGCGCGACATAAATGTCATCAAGACTAACCAATCGGACTGATAGCAGTGACGATAACGTTCTGGCTCGTATCCATGGCAACCGAAGATTCAACAGACGACTTCTTCACGGACCAGCATCTGTTTGAACTACTCTTGTTGCTACTACCGTTATTGTTGTAACCGTTATTTTCCCCGAAGCTCGCAATACTATTGCTTTGACTCGCAATGCTTCCAGTTCTGAAATTCAAAAACGATTAAAATTAAAACCTATCACACGGGACGGTCTGAAGTTATACAAATAACTGATGGTTAACGTACATGGACGAAACGCCGCTGTCGCTGTTACTCATCTGACAAACGCTTGACGAAGTTACATACTGTAGCCAGGCACTCCACCATTCCATAGAAATAAGATACCACGTCTGCCCTACTTGGATGCCTCTACTTTCTTCCCGACTTAACCAAGCTGATACAGATTCATATTCTTCAGCAGGGTCGAGAGGTTTTAGTCCCAATACGATTTGACACACCTGGTTGGTAAGATCGCAATGAATTTTTTTTGCAAAAAACTGATTTGATCAAATGCAAATTTAAAGTGAATCAGACCTGGTACAGCAAGATGAGAAATTTTTCAGGCAGAGGGTTGGAAAGAGACCAAACAAGATATTCTTCCAGCGTAACATTAACATCACTGGCGCACTGGGAAAGCTCGTTCACAAGGTCCTCATCCTCCTTTGTTACAATCATAAGCACCTCGTCTTTTGGAGAATCACTCAAATTATCGATCATTACAGACTTCATAATGGAAACCATATTCTTCTGTTCTGAAGGAGTGAGTAATCCGTCTTTATCTTGGTCAAAGATTTTGAAACAAACTGCAAGAGACAAATAAGGTTCAATGAATTCAAAGAATTACACCTCAACGCATCACAGAATCTCACACGCACATTTCTGACGTTCAGTGAGTGGTCCTCTAGCTGCTGCCGAAATACCGCATGCCATTTCTTTGAAGTCAATATGACCATCACGGTTTTCATCGAATGCATCAAAAAATCCTTGGACGATTGTGTCTGGAAGAGGAGGACTGATTAATGGACCTAGAGTTGCCACATCCATTTTTCCGCTATGCGAATTAGCTTGTAGTTGCCAGTAACGTTTTTCCAGTTCTATAATGTCCTCTTCAGCCACTGTATTCACGTAACAAATTCTGATGAGAAGGTTGGACCAATAATTTAGTCTTAAAAATGCTTTCCGGCAACTTACGGTGAGTTACTCCCGCTAGAGTTTGGTAAAAGGTAGGGGTTTCATGATCATCAGAGAGACTGAAAGAGTTACTAGCAAATGTTCGCGGGGCAGAGATCCGGTTGTTTCCAAATAACCAAGAAATTACAGAAGTTGCATTTTGATTCCGCGAATCAATTACCCAACGGTAGAATTCATCGAATTCAACTGTATTACTCTATTACAAAAAATACAGTATCATTAGAATATCGAACCACTTCTGCCCAGTGTCTGGTTTACAAATCTCTTACAAGTGGAAACAATTTATTCAGGCCATCCGGTACAGGACATAGCTCCACTTCCTGGATGAACCTTATCATTTCATCCTTGTGAATTACGTTATCCGAAGCGTACACGGAGAAAATAACTGCACCACCACAAAAATAAATTTTACAATATCCACATATAAATTAGGATGACTGACGTTAACAACTCACATCGTGCTTTCTCCTCATTTGTACCCTTAGTTAGTACTATCAGGGAACTAATCAAATCCTTAGAAAGGATTCCTTTGGAGGTGCCACCACATGACAGGTAAATGTACTGGAAAAATTTAAAAGCCATCAGTGTAGAAAATACTGATCCACCATCCCCCCTCTCTTTTAATGTCATAGCAACTTACTTCTGCAATATCCGGCGGAACAAGGTCGCCCAAGACCTCATGGCAAAATGCTTGTTTGGTTATGTAATTATTAGAGGTAGCGACCCTTTTGAATGCTTCCTGAAGTCGTCGAAATTCCGGCTCCGTTACTGCAAACAATATGAACCAACCAAGTCATTTAATAACCAATGCATCTTCATAAGAAACCATAGCAATAAGTAATACTTACTCCTTTTAATCGCATCGTCGTAGCTAAGTACGACTGCCTTCGACTCTTTATTCCCCATAGTCCCAAAATCCTTTTACTTGAGCATTTCGGAAACGGAAAACATTAGCGGTGTCCTCACACACACAACTATGATTTCAATTCAATCCACTCCCTCTTTACCTATAAAAATAATTGGAACAATTCAAAATTATAGCGCATTCACTTTGCAAATCAAGCTTTCTGAGCCACAAAAAACGAGCCACACCACCAAGAGTATAGATAAGAGATAGCAAAAACATGTTTAAATGTTTAATGTTCTACAGATACTGATACTATTCACAATGCGTCGTACAATAGATAAATTCATATCAATTCCAGCCCAAAAAAGTTTAATGACTCTGTTCAGCTCATTTCGACTGATCCACATTAAAAAATGAACACGTCCAATTCAATTCATACGAACCATAAAAACTCATTTACCGGAATAACCCGCACAAATCATATCAAAACTTCTAATCAGATTCTTCAGATTCAAAACGCAATTACTACATCTCCAGTCGTTGCTAACCGAAGACACTTTAACAAGAATAATAAATAACATGATGATTCATGACAGCGCAGCTGAGAATTTCCTATCATTCCGATTTGCAACAAAATACGACTCAACATTTCACTTTGCTTTGGCCCATTCAAATTCACTCACAACACGATCATCCCCAAAATAACTTAAATTCTCCATACTGATTGTTTACTAACTACGGAAACCAGAATACCATTCACCAAAACACGGTTCCATAATTTTTCCATTGGCCATTGAAAATTATTATAAACAACAGCAAACATTTCCCCATCAATTCTGCACAGTTTGATTCGTACTTTTATAAGAAAGACGAGTAGAAAGGAAAAACGTGAATTTCTCAAAATTTTACATGTAAACCAAAGATAACATCACCTGTTTGTTTACCTACTGACCAGGTTGACCCGATTCAATGATGATAATAGTACAAATGTACACAAAGGCAGATGATGATGTTGACGAGCCTAATAACAACATGGGACGGTGAATGATGTATTTGAAGGTCTGTTTTCAAACTGTCCGTCTTCCTCTTTCTTAATTTGATTAAAATAATTATACTAATAATATTTTTATCAACTTTATATATTTTTAGACAAGTTTATTAGCGAGCGAGCGAGCGAGCAGATAAATGACTAGGAGACAACTGATATTGCGATCTGATGATGACCGAAAGGAACAGAAGAACATGGCTTAGTATGCGTATACATGGAGTTCTCCCTATAGTGGCCATAGTATGTTATGCATCATACTTTTGAGCTATACAGATGATGATGATGATGGTTAGCTGAACCAGTTTTGGCCCAGATTATTATAATGGTAATAATAATAATGGCTCTTAAATCTCTCAAGTCTGCTTTTCTACAGATCATCATCATCATTCATGTATATATACACAAATATATGATCGTAGAAGAAGAGTTTAAATGGGCATGGATGAGATGTCATAGGAAAGACTGACTGAGATCTGTGTCCACCCCGTCGTCATCCTGTACTCCATGTTTTGTCCATGTTCTTGGCCGTCATGAGATGATGGTATATTTAATGGCATGAATGCAATCCTATACAAATTATGCTTTGATCAGCCATAGTCAAAGTAAGAATGTAAGTGCTGTGAGGCAGCAATGTTTTTGCAAAGTCAACATAATAGTAAGCAAGTAAAGGAACGGAAGTTAAGTTGTCGTCATTGTGTCTCTTTTTGCCTCTTGACATTAGCCACTATATTGTCTGACAAGCCGTATGCTTCTTCGCGGTGACCGAAGTGAAGTAATAACAGTTAATGATGGAGAAGTATTTAAAACTGTAACCCCGTCCAATAGGTTTCACGGAAGATGACGATGATTGTGGTTACAGTGTCCTACGTGGCAAAAAGTCCATTATAGAATCTTTACCCCTCGGCAACCCTTTAGATGTTAATGAACGAATTAGTGATACAGAGCGGTTTAGAACATTAAGCTGGTGGTAGTTGCTACTAGTGACGTCGTATATAGAAACTTATTGGGGCGGGTTGGGACAGGCTAACAGGGGGAAGTGGGAAGGTTAGTTATCATAATTCTTCATTCATTGCTATATGGAGCATGATAACTTATTTATGTTAGTTGGAACAGCAGCAGTGATTTATGATTACTGGAAACGCTTATCATTTCATAGTGAATGGATGGATGCAATTGGTGTATGGACATGGAACTTGGATGGAACTAAGCACTTTTAGATTTGCAGCAGCAGCAGCAACTTGAGTATCACTGGCTATAGATAGACAAACACTTTGATGTGGCTTGTGGTTTGCCAGCTGATATAATAATATTTGTATACTTTGCTTATTGCAATCGTGGGGAGCAAATGTGTAATTATAGTGCATTCGTTCACACCCATACTGCACATTATAGAAGACACATCACTGAGAGTTATGTTCTGAATAACTGCGACGTTTGTATTCGCGTTAGTAATAATATTGTGGACGGCTCTGCAGTTCTTAAATGGACTGATTTATGAAGGTGGTGTTATTGCAATGCGGGGAAGAATTAGTTTAAGGTTCGGTTTGTAAGTTTCCTAGGAGGGTACCGTAAATGCAAATTTGAGATGTG
>JAQFYD010000686.1:0-16164 GCA_034694225.1 Bourletiella hortensis | reverse complement strand
CTGCTACACTCTCTGCAAATTTACTAACCGCGCAGCAAGCACACTATTTTTCCCAAGCTTTGCTTGCTGGCTAACATTATTATGTGTATTATTTGAATGGAAAAAGTTTTTGTGTAAAAAAATAGACGGAATTTTTCGCACTGATTATCATCATTAGAGTCTGCAAGATTCTCTCATGTGGTGGGAAAAAGTACTTACAGAGAGAAGGAGAACATAAAATAAGCGTGTTATAATGCATGCACTTCACACTCTAGGGCCCAGCATCTTGGTAGTTTTCATTCATTTTAACGTATTATCTGGGTTAAATACAAGTATCATTATTATTGTTTTCAAAGAGCCGTACTAAACCATAAAATATGTACCAACTGCGGGAGCATATCTTGAACCATCTCCCGTCAGAGACAAATGATCAGAACGTGTGTGGCGGGGGAAGAAGATCAAGATGATGATGATGATGCTTTCCGATTGATTATTAAAAGATGCATACAGGAGGATAGCAGTAGAAGTCACAGGAGGAAAAATGCGGTAGGAAAGCCATGATGATGTTCTTCTTGTTCATGATGATGATGATGTTGAGAGAAACCGTAAAAATTAAGAACCGCTCCTGACGCCAGCCACAAGAGTAGCTATAAAATAATGTATGTGGAATAATATTTTATGATCATTATAAAGTTTTCCTCTTCTTGTCACACTTATTATTATCAAGCTACGTTTCCTTCCTTTCCCCTTCCTTCCCTTCACAGCATATGCCTTCCTAATTTTTGGCACTAACTCGAAAATGACTTACAATGTTAGCTACAAATGAAAAACAACATTATGGAGTGGTCAAATGCTGTACGCAGTCTGAAAAGGTAACAAAGCGGAAAGAAATTATTATTATTATGGGCCAAGATCCAGACCGGCGTTACCCTTAACTAAGCATATAGTATGTTGATCTTGATGAAAATATCTTCACTTGGATACAGCACAGGTGTACGGTGGTCGTACAGATGACTCATCGTACAATGCCTTTACCTATAAAGATTTCACGCCTGTCATTTTTCTAACCTTTCACTTTAATTTTTTTCGTGTACTATTAGTCGACCTGTTGATGGGCTTGATACGATTTACCCCATTTTTAGCTTTCTTTATCATTAACATCACGTTACACTTTGACATACTGCTTGCTTTGCTACTCGTACAGATTGAATGTTAGTTACAAACTCCTAATTCCCCACGAACGATTCCAGTCCTTGCGTGGAGAAATTATTACTCTTCAGTATAATGGCTGCACATTAGTTGTTGTTTTTCTGTTGTTTGTTTATAAAGCTTGATAATGTTTCTTCTTCTGGCTTGATCTAATTCTGCTCATTATGGGATGATGATTGTGAAAATTACCTGCAGCAGACCCTGCTGTATTTGCTTTTGTTTTCCTGTTCATCTTCATGAATGCAACTCACTGCAATGAAAAATAGTTGTGAAAACTACATGTGACAGCTGCTATATATAAGGTTGGTCAATGGACGGTAATGAAAATGGCAGTACATTATTAGTTATAGTCTTTGGTAGAATTTTATTGGTGTATTGTTCCATAGTGAGGATTCACATAATAGAATTGGATGCGGGTGTATTAGCTAGCGACAGTTCAAATGAAATTAGCTATTCGTCTCGCAGTATATACATATATAATGTAATAATGTAAACGTCTGTGGGAAAGTTCTCGGAGTCAAGCGATATACTGTCATCAGAAGGGAGACGAAAGTAAAGGCATTATTGTCATCCTGCTTGTCGATTGTGTGACTGGGCTGGATAGTTTTAATCGAAAATCTAGCTGGCTATTGCTAAAACATGGAAACACGGATAATCCTGAGACTTGGTGGTCATTTCAGCTTCTACAGCATGATTGCTGTCATTGCTGCAATGGCAGTTGTTATACATTACGCCTGTGCTACTGACGTAAGTCTGTGTAGTCTTTTCAAATCCTTGCCATAATCAAACTTTCTAGACTTTAATGTGCAATAAGTTAATGAAGATTTTTTTTCATTTCCTGTGCCTCATTCTAATTATTTAGGAAATGGTTACACCTCCGCAGATACTGAGCGCGCAGAAAGAGATTGAGCCCCATGGAATCACCCATTGTGAATTAAAACCAGTGGCATGTTCGGCAATCTGTGGAACGGCGAGTCCTATTTGTGAACTTGCGGGTAACTGTGATTGCCGGAAGCCGCGAGATGTTAATTCCACAAGTTGTGTCCAGCCTGAAGGGAATCAGGCGAAGAGATGTCATCCGAAATTGTGTCAACGGCGTGGACCTGATGGAAAACCCAATTCTTCACCTCTCGTTTGCCAGCTGACAAAGGATCTTAAACTTTGTACTTGCTTTCCAAAGGAATCGGCTTGAAGGACCGTGAAATTCATACATTACATTAACTCCGTGGAACTGATGTTGCCATTTTTTCCAACCGACATCAATAAATTTTCTGCTTTTGATTAGTTACCTTGTTTTAATCCCAAGCATATCTCAAACCAAAGGAATGTTGTGGAAAAGTTGTGCAAAACATTGGACAGTGATACAGTTGTTTAGCTGTATCCATGATAATTAGAATATAGCCTTAAGCTATCTCAGCTCTAGGAGCTGTCAGTCATGTAAATCTGACTAACATAACAGCCGTATCAACAGTAACTTCATGTAAGGCACATGTATTAGCGATACGTACAAATGATGGCCGATTTGGCTCACAGTTTTTCAAAAAAAGCTAATGGCAGCAGTAGTAGTAACTTTCCCACAGACATTATAATCATCATGAGGCTAATTTCATTGCCCGCATCCACCACTTATACCACCAGTGGAAATGGTTCTGTAAATTGTCTCTCCTTGTTCTCTGTCATAGAAGCTCCATGGTGACCTCAACGCTCTTTCACGAACTGCTGTTTCGCAACCTGTACAGGAAGAACATGACAACTGTAGTTGTTCAAACAACTCCGGTATTAGTGGATTACTGGTCTGCAATATGATGCTATGTAGGTATGGGACAAAAAAAAGTGAAATTCATGTCCTCACCAAGTCTTCTCTGCAGTGTCTTTGAACATGCCAACTCCACAGCGTTTCATATGACTGACGAGTAGTAACAAGTGTGACAAAAAAAAATTTGCCCTTTGCCACTCTATACTTGTTTTTCGTTAGTAATAAGTACATCACATGCAGCTGCTCTAGTTCTTTTGCAGTCAGTCAAATATTATGAGTCATGAGTTTTAAAAGGTGAAAGAATTCTGTAAATTCATATGATCGCTGCTTAGCTGTTCATAACTAACTTAAACCTTCAGCTTATACTAGATGAAGGTCAGGATGGAGGAAGAGAAGTAGTTTTAGGTTCTTTCGACATTTTAATTGATGGGAATCCAAATCAGAGGTAAATAAATATGAGAGTAGAATAAAAGTCAGAAGGTTTTGTAAAAACAGTAATTTAAAAGTTAGTCCGAGGTTTCCTAGTTTCTGCTAGACAGTAACATACTTGGTTGCACATCTGTAATGCATTGCAGACATAAAATCAGTTGTTGACATTGATAAGAAGGAAGCTTAATATACCATGAATCTTTCTCCCATCAATTCTAAAAGTTTCTCCCATCTCTCCGTCCGTAAGAAACACCTGAATGCTGCCACAGTCTGGGAAAATCATAATGGTGATGTGAGTTTATGCTGTCTTCATTGTTTACAGTCACCACGCTCTGCAGTTCATAAGCCCCATTGATAATAGTAATTAATGTTTGTCTCCCTGAAATAAATCACTTTTTACGCCCAATAATTACTGTAACAAACTACATATCAGCGCATATTAGCAATGTGAATGCTACTTGTTCACTTGTTGGTTGCAATGATAATAATTTGCACAGCTAAGACAAAACCCCCAGATATTTTAAAGCTTAAGCTTTAAAATATCTTGACAAAACCCAGACTTGGTGTTTGGCGATAGGAGCATTAACGCTATTTTCTTTTGCACTCACGGCAATAGCTTTGTGGCTGTGAGCGACGCTTAACGGAGCAAGTGGTATTGACTTGGTGTTTCAAGTATGAGGGCGTGATAGATGATGCGTGATCTATGCGCTTTCTAAACCGTTACTTACTGGGACTGATTACAACAATAATGCCGAATAAATGTCACATTGTTTCACGCTTTATCATCTATTGAAAATATTTTAAAGATTTTAGCTGAAATAAATGACCTAAACATTCAGTTGCAAATAATGACGACAATCCATCACTTCCAAGGCCCATTTAGTCACAAAATTATTTACTGATGCATAATTTGGAAATGAAGGCCATTTTAAATGTGCATGACCGCCTTTAAAGGTTAATACAGTCTTTGAAGCCGGCTTCAAGCCTCAAAATTTGTCGTTTAGCGTGCCTATTGGTGCGGGAGGAGTTCCGGTGCGGATAGTTTGAAATACCCGAGACTTTGACTACTCTCACTTGTGGTTCAGCAGCAGAATGCCATGTTTCCTGGATTTACGCCGTATCCTAATTTTTGTGGTCCTAATGGCTGAAACGTTGCTGGCGTTTGATTTCATGGTAAAGATCAACATAGTCTCGTAGTGATTTCTAGTTTTAATTTGAACATTTCGAAAGGACACTAAAACGTACATACAAGTGCACTTGGATCTAATCTAAAAAAAATTCACTACCTCCTCAGGATTTCGACTTTGACTTCCCCGCATCAGATGTGACTCACTGCTCCTTCAACCCTGTAGCATGCATTCTACTGTGTGGAAGTCCGAACCCGGGATGTGATATGACTGGACAGTGTCAGTGTACACATCATCCAAGCTCAGACGCAGAATGTGAGGAGCCTACCCTTTTTGATCTTGGAAAATGCAACAATTTCAATTGCCATCGTCATGGTCACAAGGCTTACGTGTGTTCCTATAACGGAGACAAAATTTGCGTCTGTTCACCACCCAAGCCGGGGGATGTAACCGAAAGAAAGACTAACTTCACATTTCGGCAAAGATTTCACGAGCCTTGACGTACACGGAAACAATTTCGAAACAGCAATAGTTTTTTCAATTGCAAGAATTTTAAGACACTTTCGCGTATAAAATAATCCATAGTCCAAATATTTATTCGCCCAGGCATGGATAAATGTAAACTGATCTTAACAGATTATTTAAAAGTTCACAAAAACTTTACTAACCTAATAACCCTAATGACGCGTTGTTCATTCTATTCTCAGTCAAACCAGGCGTCAATGACAACGAAATGATATCACTAAAAGATGACCAATTATAAACTGAATCATTTACCCACGTACATACTTCTTATTAAAATTAATATGGCACGAAGTCATAACACTAAATTCGTACAAAATATTATTTGTCTTCTTCCGATTATTATACTGATATTTTTCAGACTTGCAGTTCATTTTCTTTTAAAACATTATTATTCTTATTTTCAGACTCCTTTTCCGCACCGTGTATTTCACTTCAAGCTAAAATCTGACATCGGGCAAGCGAGTCATTACGCTACTGCTGGGTCTTTCCCCTGAGTATTCATACTAACTATGCCAACAAACAACACTAAACTATTAAGCTCTACGTACTGCGGACATTTTAAGTTCTACTGCCGCTTATACAAAATATATGTAAACTAGATTAACTCAACGTGAAAAGCCAGTTTGTTCAAATTATAACATTAATAATTCGGCGATTCTCCTTGAGTAGTAAAGAAAGAGGGCCCGGCGTAACCGAATTTCGGAGCAGTTTCGAACTGGAACGTCGTTACGTACGTGCGTCCGCTACTACGTTACTCGGTTCCGTTTCTCATTACTGACCACTGAACGGAGTGATACTACAAACTTTTGAGTATTTCTTGATCAATTTCCCCCGATTTAACAGCAAATCTTAGTAAAGCATAAATTTTTGGAATTAGACATCTATGGGACTATCTGTTTCCTATTAAGGTCCACATGAAAACCCCTCGCATATACGGTACTTCATTAGCCAGCTTACATCTATTATAAGCCTTCCTCGAAGGAAAGGATACAAAAGTGTCAAAAAGAGGAACGCTTCGGCTCCAACAGCTACAACGTTTCCGTAATTATAGTACTTGAAAACGATGCCACACAAGATACAAATCTGAGTGGTACAATACAGCCCTTAACAATAGTTTGAAAATGTTTTACAAAATGTATTTACACGCTGGTAACTGTCACGATTCTTGTCCTGTTGAATTCTTCAATGGGGTCATTATAGCAATTACCATTGGAATGAGCCATTATGCTCCGTGGAGTGGTTCTTGGAGGAATAGGTGGTGGCGGCGCCCTTTTACTATTATTAACTTCAAGCTGAGATGCTGGAGTAGCTGTTGATGCTCCTGTTAACGTCTCCTCGGAGTAGTAATTATTAGCGAGTACCCATTCTTTGAAAAGTGAGATCACTACGAGGAAGTAGACATGAAGCATTGCCACAGCCAGGATGGGGAGAGTTGCTAGGAATTTAACGCCCTGAGCGCATATCAAAATAATGACGAGAATGCACGAAATGATAAAAATAAGATTCAGCATTAATGCCCAGTGCAGAAACTTGGTCCTTTTCTATGGGGAGAAAGAAAGACATAAAAAAATTATTGATCACTTGTTTATCCCGCTAGGGCTATAATAGTCTATTTTAAGCACAGGGACATCACTGGATTGCACAATGCCAATGAAACGCCACGGTTATGGCATCAGTAGCACTGAAAAAAGCATCGTGTGAAATTGATACGGACGAAATGTAAACAAATACAATAAACTATTGCTCTGAAGTCATCATGGCTAATCCGAAATGTCCCCATCCTGTAAATAGCTATGCTATTCCAGCTTCAACATTAGTACAGCACGTAACATATCAGTCAGAAATGACTTTTTACCTTTATCAACGAAATAAAAACGCAGATACTTGACGCCAATGGGAAGCACGCTGGTAATGCGAAAGCATAGAACATATTCTGTAAAACTGAAACGATAAAGAAAGTATCCATCAATATATTAGGGTTCCTCCTAATAACAATAATAATAATGGCACGGAAATAGCATCACAAATATTTACATAACACACGTGAATACAAATGACTTAATTATGCCCAAACATTCAGTATCATTTGTCTTACCTTCTATAGAATATGTACTATGAACATCATCCACCGGCTCACCATTAGCCCGGTACAACACGGCATCATATTCACTTCCCTTGGATTCCGAGGCAAGAAATATAAAAACGGTCCAGTAGAAACCAAGCATACTTAAGGGGCCAGTAAACTGCAAAAGAGTCACGTACATTAGTCACTTCATACTTAATCTTAACACCCCAAACCGGTACTAATGCTAGTGTTTTATCACATCTGCAAAATTTGCCACAGCATTCCCTCGATCATCATCAAATGTCAGTACCCTTCTAGTCAATCATAGCCAACTACGGCTTTACATAATTAATTACAAAGATTCATCTGATCAATGACTTACAAGTTTAATAAGGCCGACAGCTATAGCGCCGAAGAGCGGGCGCAAGCAGGGGCAAGGGCTGCCGCCGCCACCGAACATGACTGGTTCCGTTGGAGACGAAATTTTCCCGGATCTTTAAACTACACACGCACCACTAACTTTTGTGAACACATTTGTTCAGTTCGGGAAGAACTATAGAGCTACACTCGTAATAACTGTTAGACTGTCGTCTATGACGCGACGGCAACAATACAAACGGTTTAAATGAATAAAAATGAAAAAAAAATATAACTTCGGCTCGCGTTTGTGCCTCACATGCTGTAAGCCTTTATATAACTACATTTTGCCCATTGCAGAACAAGAACGATATAAAAGTTGAAAATATTTCTCAGCCATTTAACTATATTAATCCCTCCTCTCTTATCCGCTCACAACAACAGTAGTTTCCGTTTCCCACTCGTACTCGTTCCTCGTCTTCTTCTACGAATACTACTTCTTCTTTCACTCCAGAAATAGTAGGGAACTGAGCTGGGGATAATTCCATGTCTTCCCTTCTCATAGGAAATTCTATGTATGCATTAACTTACTCATGCCATTGCACTCTCATTCACCAGTTTGTTCAGTTAGACAGAGAGAGAGAGACACCCAATATAATGTGAGGGTAGATCCTCATCCTCTTCTGGTTGCTTCATAGTAGTAGTATAGTATTAAGCAACTGCAAAAGCAAGCCATAGCTTGAGAACGGCTCAAATATACCTGCTTTTAACGCCTAGGCTTTATACACCCTTAGGAGAGCGTAAAATAAAAGCATTTTTTGTCCTCTTCTGGCTGACTCAAAGCTGTATCCCAATAACAGAGTATGTAGCGATATACTAGCCGATTCTTGCCTCTTTCTCGTCATCCTCATCCGCCTCTTCTCTCAACATCATCATCCCCTTCAGAAACATCTTTTGGTCGTATGAAAGAGGATGATGAGAATGATTCAGCTGTAATGTTTTAAGGAAACAAACTCTATGTAATGTCAAGTCTCTTCCGCAAGCACGAACGACCGTCGACCGACCGACCGGCAAAAGAAGTGGACCGTAAAAACTGGAATTTTCGATCCAAGCACAAAGCGGGGCATGATGTTCTTCTTGAACACATTAAAATCATTATAAATGCCTTAGACCCAACCCATATATATCTTCGTAACCTCACACGAACTTGCACTCAATCTTAATGCCAACCATTATAGCCTATACAGCATGAATGAAAGCTTTTAAGCTTGAAATTGGACACCGACGATAAGTAAGTGTGTAAGCACTGGCTTTGTTCTTAATACAATCCTCCTCCTGCAAACACCGTCACGTAGCTATAAGTCACAACAGAACCGAGGTTTCATTTCCTATGAAAAACTCATTCAGTCAGTACCATGAGGAACGCAATCATCTCCGCGATGAATGTGATTGCATTGTACATGTCTATGTGAGTTTTTTGGTTGAATCATGATAATTTTTTCATTGCTATAGCTACACAAGCTATTGTCGTCATATGGTTTGGGAAAGAAAGGTAAAATAATAATTGGGAATGAATGACGACGGTGAGCTGATTGTTAGAGTTGTACGGACGTATGTACCTGTGTCCCCCCAGAACAACGTTTGTACAAAATATAGAGTTCAAGACCATGCAAATGACCGTGAAAAATATGACTGATGCCCTCGAGCTACAATTTTACACTACTGTCAAGCTTGGTCCTGTTGGATAGCTACAACTGTATGGGACATCCTCCACCTCACGTGCTAAAACCCAGTCTTAATGAGTTTCCTTGGTTTGTCCAAGTCACGATGATGTTTCCTGTACTAGTACATAGTTTTTCTGCTATAAAAAATGTCTGGTTTGGTACTGACTGTGGTATTTTTCCGTAATAATAATTGTTGGTCGGACACTATCCTTCAGTATCATCATACGTTTCAACAACGAATGAGACAGGTATAGAGTTAATAATTGTAGACTGTAGCTAGCTATCCGTTGCGAAAATCGTGATAGTGAAGCTCCACGTAGAAAAATGCCCAGCTTGTTAAGCTTGTCTAGAAAATCCCTTGTTGGGCCTACTTATTATGGAAATTATTAATGCTTATTAGAGTACCAAAATAGCATACGGAATACTTGACATGAGTTTGAGACATTGGCGAGCATGTGCGTCTATGAAACTATTAGGAAATTAAATTATCATTCTGACCCCCTGCATAAAAAATCACATGTGAGCTGTTGTAGCTACCACAAGTAGTGACTCGTCGTCGCAGGCAGGGCATAATAAGAAGATTATAATAACAACTTGATCATCCTTCTTTACCTTTTACAGATGCATAATAATATGTACTACAAGCTCTGAGTAAACTAATAACAATGATGATAATTGTGTGTCAAGGTGTGTAAGGCACAAAACTGAATACATCTTGAAGCATTTTTGTCACCAATATTGATACATCAAGCTATAGTCACAGCTTTTCCTCCTATTTCTGTTCTCTTCCATTATAAGCGAATGAAACTTCCATGCTTAATTAATGCCACACATCTCCACTACTATCAATGCTGCATTAGCTATTAGCACAATTACTAAAGCATAATAATATGTTACTAGCTTCTATATCACATAAGAACTTTCATCTGCTAGAGTATAGCCAGAGAATAACTCAATTTGTAAGTAAGTCCTGAGATGCGACACACGCTCATCGAAGGTGAAGATTGACTTACAAGGATACGACATTCCTTATTCATGCAGAAGAATAGAATCTCACCATGAGCAATCATATAACATTCTGCAGATGAATAGAATCTTAAACTGCGAACATTCGCAGAGCATAGTCAAGGATTTAATCCTATCACGCCACCAATTATTTGCATTGTACGAACGAGTTTTGTAAACCTTTAACTCCGTGATTGGATGCAAGTCACACTACTACTTGGCATGGCAGCATCCAAGACCATAATAATATTCTTAAACTAGTATACACAAGATGGTGAAGAAATGAGTGGAAATCATGTCTGTAAAAAGCAACTCTGTTAAAAATAACGTTACATTTATTCAGTCCATATATCATTCATACTGCGATTAATGTACACATGTACAAATTATTCTTTATAGTTACATAATAATAAATTTGCTCACCATTCTTAAGTAACAAGAGCGTGAGACGATTCCCTCCGAAGGGAAATAAATAACAGTTTAAATTAAAATGAAAAAGAGACGTTTTGCTCGAGAAAAAAATGGTAAATGAAGCCTTAATGAGGCTATTCAGATTGGCTTATTATAGATCAATATGTTAGCCATTTGCATTTCCCATTAAGTAATAACATCCTCATGAACCAATAATGGTAATGCAATAATGAAGGGAAAATTGTACAAATTTTCGAACACGTCAAGTCATCATTAGACAAGTATGATTCAATACAGCGGGGCATACTCAGCTGGCATGGCCAGTATGGGTCATTTAGGAAAATATCTGGAACATTTTCATAGCTATCATCACTACCGGTAGCGTATGGTTAGGATGGAATTATTAAGGCATACATGATGATACATGTCGAAGAAGTCGTACAAGTGTTTGAACATTAGCATAGTAATCTTCAAGGCTTGAGGTATTTAAGCTTTCGAGATAACCAGCATTTCCTTGTCTTCCGCTTGTTTTCTTTCCCATTCGTACCTACTAAAGTCTACGACAACTGCATAAAAGAAACACTGGAACATTGTCACTATTAAAATGGGCATAATTCCTATCCAGTTTGCCCCAGAGAGTAGAAGGCAGAGCAGACCCATGAAAAGTCCTGCTAGGATGATCGTACTGAATACAAACGATGAGATCACCATGCACGAATTTTTCTGCAAAACAAAGAATCATAAGTAGTTATTAGCATATTTAATATTCTCACACTGCAGACAGGCATGCATGGAGGAGAGGGCATTCCCATACAGGATTCTCTGCTGACACACTGTTTTCACTTTAGTTCCACTTATAAAGTTATTTAATTATTCTATGTTATTACAAGATACGTCATTTAGCATGTGCTACGCCCATCTCTTATCACTTTTAACAGGTATGGCAGGCATTCAAAACCAAGTCACTTTCTCATTTTTCCTCGTCTCCACCATGTACAATCAGTAACGGAATCCCGTCTGATTTGCACTTTTCAGTCTCGTGATCCCTTTAAATTATTTTGATTGCGTACGGAAGTGTGAAATGAAATAAAATTTGCACCTACCAGGACTGACGCCAGGATTAATATTAGTCCGAGAAGGAACAGCGAGAGGGCCGGGAGCCAGAATTCTGAAAATACAGAAGAATTCAGTGCATATTGCATTTACTATTCCAAATTAAGCCACACCAGCTATTCAAAATTTTTGGAGCCTCGTCACCGATGATGATTATGATTAAGGTGCATTATCGAATACAGCTTAGTAGAGGGCGTTCTCACCTATTAGAAACTGAAATGTATCTTTAATGATATCATATCGTAGATCCTCTAAATTATGCTCTTCACTGGTGACTACAGGATCCAAAATAAAGTGCCTTTCCAAGGGATCCAAAAGCACTAGAGACAAACCGGCTAAACCGATCACCTGTAAAATCAATTACAAGAGTCATATTCATATCACAAGATTCATAAATAATACTCCACACGCTCCTGTGACTTTCGGCAAAGTCATCGCCATCATCCAAGTCAAGCATTATTTACTATTAACGATTTTATCTACTGGTGATAGAGCATCACGTTTCCCTGTATCTCAATTGCAATTGGCTATGCGAAAGTTGTAAAGTAAACAACGGCGGCATATGACTGAGGAACATCCGTGGTGATAGCAACGCTAACCTATGCAAGGAAGCAGTTTTGATCTGGTGATGCTTATGACATCACGACTGATAATTCTGGTTAAACTTTTAGCCAGGCGTATGATTGTTTAGGTAATGGAATGGACAAGCAGAGGTGATTTCTGCGGAATGATGGAATGATTCATTGTGGAGTTCTGGAGGTGTGTGATTGTTAGATAATATCATTGCATGTTTTTAAAAACTTAACCCCACAGAGTCCTTGTGAGGTAGGAAATAGTCAAGTGTAATGTGTTGATCTTCCTAAAAGCAAGTTAACTCACACACTTTTCTTTCCATCTCTAAGAAAGAATTCACACTGGAGCGTACGTAAGCCTTACATGTGATTAGGAATGAATGGATAAAAACGTGTCAAATGACCATGGATGGACTTACCACATCAAAGAGGCCTGCAACGAGCGTTCCAGTTCTGGAGCTCATGCAGAGGCATGGTCCCCCTATGTAACTATTTTTCGGCATATTGATTTCTTAAGTATATAACTACCCGCCTACTGCACTACTCCTCAAAGTCTTCTGTATATTCCAGTCAAACTATGGATTAAATGTTCTCACGCGATTTTATTTACATTCAGCATTGCGTGACCTTGCAAGATATGGGTCTCCTGGACTGCGCGACAAAGTCAGAATCAATAGTTATCTCACTACCACTAAGGCGGAAATGCTTTCCCGAATGTCAACAACGTAGCGAACTCAGCTCCCTACTTCACTTTTGCAATAATGGTCAAATTCTTGCCCAGGAACCAAAGTAGCACTCAGGTGTTCGGTAAATATTTGAATTTTATTAACGCTGTTGTAAAGACGTCCTCCAAGTTCCGTTTACGACAGGGGTATGTTACTCCAACGCAGTTTTTTTCGCTATGTGATGATAGCTTTAAAAAAAATAGCAAATCAGGCACACTTGACGTTCAATACTTCCACTATTCCGTTGCTGGTGGTCGTCTCAAGTTACTTATATTACACAGGAATGCGATAATCACACCATAAAGTTGCACTTGACTTCATACCACTACTCATTAACGTATAGCATGTGCAGTGATGATGATGCCACGACTTGATTTATTCTTTTTAATAAAACTCCCCTGTTTTTTTTCATGATACGTTGCACACTGAGCCGGACTGAAATTTGACACTGTGTAAGTGATATTGTGAGAGAATTTAATTGTAGATAGGGCGTAAATGTGTAATCATATATGTGTGCAAAAGTTCCAGGAGCAAGCAAAAGCGTTTACTGTTGCACTTACGCAGAGACTCTAAAAGAGTACGGCTGGAAATCACTCCTTTATGAGCTCCTGCTCTGTGTGGCCCACCGCTTGCAAGTTAGCAATGTGCAAAATTGCTTATATGTGTATGGCAGTGGCAATGGCGGTGGTTGACTGTAGTTGTTGCTGTTACCTGCGCAAGTGATATTGTAGTAAAGGCTTTTACACAATGTGTAGCTTTAGCTATACTTACTCGTCCTTTAACACTGTTCTACTCATCCGGCTGTTTTGTATATTATAATACATGGGAATTCTTCTTCATGTCAGCTGTGTACCTGCTCATGCAAAACTTATGAACTTTATGAGGGAAAACTACGCTGATTGCATTGCACTGCTGGAACTTACGTTATAATTTCTGAACGCGTAATTTCCTCTGCGTGCTTACGTCAACCAATTACTATTGGCCTGGCTTAAACTGGGTGTAAAAATGCAGAAACTAAGACCGTTTCTGGACAAAAAATGCGTACTGAATACATACTTGAGGACCACCATCAGCGTCAATTATTGTTAATCGCTAAATTTTCCGAAATTTCCAAATTTTAACTTGATGTCAGTTCAACTGCTTCATTG
The DNA here is from genome assembly GCA_034694225.1 of Bourletiella hortensis. Taxonomy (NCBI): domain Eukaryota; kingdom Metazoa; phylum Arthropoda; class Collembola; order Symphypleona; family Bourletiellidae; genus Bourletiella; species Bourletiella hortensis. The sequence goes on along the minus strand of JAQFYD010000686.1, from coordinate 2,019 downwards.
AAATTACTTTACTACGCTTGTCATCATGAAATCAAACCATCATGGGAATATATTCATTGCAAACGTTGAATGACTGCACCCATGTCGGACGTATTGTAGCAGTTACTATTGCCAGTCACCTTTGAGTTTCTATCAAGTCACCCCTGTGGCTATGGTTTCCCTTTCAACTTCGTCTGACTGAATCAACGCACGTGCGTGTGTATAAATCTCACTGTAAGAACACACCTTGGGAAAATATTCTTGACTTGATATTATGATGACGAATATATACGAGTAGACAAAGGGCACGTTCATGGTAATTGTATTGTCTTGTACGAGCCATAGCTACAGAAAAGAAATGCAGTTTTTAATCAATAGAACGAATCATATGTGCCGACAGGTTCTTCCAATATATCCCCTGTAAACGTTTAACATTCAAGGTGAGATGACCCCTGTTAAAGAATTTGAAGGTCTAAAAACCGAGCTTTGCACTACCTTTCAACTGTGATAAATTGACAAATCAAGCCGTTTGAACTTGATTGCTACGAAGCCACGTTTAATACATATGATTCCAACATATGAAAGGGATGGACAGAACAGGGAAAGGCAAAGGTAATGAAGGATTCTTGGATTGGAAAAAGTTTGGCTAAAAAATAGATTTTATTATTCAATGGGTGGGCTACAAGCTATAAAGGGATGAAGGATAATATAGAGCCATGTATTAAGCCAAGTTTTATTACAGGTTTTAAAATGATCATCATCAGGTGCCCATAAAGTGGATATAAATGTTGATGGATGCCACCCATAGCACCATGCATGCAGATGTACTTTGAAGCATGGCTGAAATAATTCCCTTTTGAGATGGTGATGGCTAACATGCACTTTTCTTTTTACTTTTTCACGGTAATTTCATAATAGCTCATTATCAAAGATCAAGGAACTTGGCATTAATTTCCCACCGCTCACATATACATGAGTGTTCCATGTTAGGGAAATCCCTCGTCATCATGATCCTTGAATCATTTTTTCATGCTAGTCTTCATGCATTTCAAAATAAACAAAGGAAAAAGAGGATTATTGCGCAGTCGACAATTAAATGCTATGTTGAATCCTTTTTTTTTGACGGATGATATTATTTGCTGACGACATTTCAGTCCGTCAAGTAGTGTTGTTGGTCAAACGCAGTTAGCTTTCGGACATGGGGATTACTATTATTATTCACTCGCCAAGTGTACACACAATGCCATTTATGTGTGTAAATTAAGCATACGGCTTATTTAGAGGGACAGTGGCTAGAATCTGCTTACTCAATTGACTCTGTTGTGTGTGAGCGTCAGAAAACTTAAGCTTCATTTTTATCGTCAGGTGTGTAGTTAGTTAGTAATGTAAGAGGATTAGATATTTAATATGATGAGTGATGTAAAAAGAAAGTACTTAAGGTGTGAATTTATAAAGCGGCTGGCTCAATGTCCCACTATATTTTGCACTGGGGGATTTTGATATTTACTTGCAAATATTTTGCTGCAGCCAGGATTGCTGTCAAGGAAATCATCATCAAAGATTATGCTGCGCACGAAAAGGCTTAAAATTCTTCATGTAGGATATCTCACTGAACCTTAATAGTAATTATTCTCATTTGTGTTTACATAACAAAACGAAATCACAAAATACGGCATCAGCAGGTAAATGATACGTACATTCTTACATTTCTAATTATTACTGTTAGTAAACATGACGCGCGGTAGAGCAATTCATTGCAGTCATACAAACCATGCTGCAAATATGGTCTTTTCGATGGTGTAATTGACTCAAATAATTGAAACACGTTCCTCCTCACATGATTTTACAGTGCTAACCGTACTGATTTCGACAGATTTTCTATTAAGTATTAAGGCTACGCCGCGGCTATTTCCATGCTGCTCATGCTCAAATGTAGAAACTCTCAAGTTCAAAACTAAAGTTAAATAATAGTGAAGAAGATTTAATCTTGTAGCTTCAAGGAAGCATTCAAGGCTGACATTCGCATAGAAGTTCTTCTGG
>JAQFYD010000685.1:0-16167 GCA_034694225.1 Bourletiella hortensis | reverse complement strand
GTCGCTGAATCCACGTCAATTCAATGGTCAGATTAACTCAATGGCTGGCGGTAAAAGTTCTGACTTCAAACTCACCATCGTGAGGAGTGGAAGGCCCTTCCGAAATTTTAGCGGTTTTGCGAAAATTTTCAGGTAAGTTGGTCAAAATTTGGTCACATTTTTATACTTGTTATGTCCTTGTTTAAACTCTATACTGAAAAGATTATGCAGGGGACACCGATTCAGTGTAGTAGGTTGTTTGTTTAGAGTACAATGTTCGTCCTACTTGGTCCCCGACTTCAGTTACTTTTTTGGTATGAACCTAAAAATTATTTTCGAATTGAATTACTGAAGGGCCCAAAATGACGATATGGAGGAAAGGTTACCCTAAAGGATTGGCTCCTCAACTAGAAAAAAATGTGCCGTGGAAGCGAGCCGTACCTATAGCACTGCAAAACAAAGTTTCTGGGAAGGGAGACAAAACTTCAGGTAATTTACCTAGCTGTAACAAAATGAGCTATTTCAAATACTTTTATGAAGTTGACTGTCATGTTTGGCTATGCGTGTCTCTCTGTAGATGTTGTGTGCCTGGAAGAGATAGCCAATATGTTTACGTGCTTGAAGAATAATGAGTTTAAGGATAATTTCTGCTTAGAAGAAATGAAGAAGTATCATAATTGTGTATTTAATCACATGGTAAGTCATGTTACTTTTAGCTTAGGTATTAGCTCTTTCGCAAATTTTCAAATGTTCCTGAATGAACGCTGTGGCTGTTTCAGGCTGCGAAAGAAGAGTTGAAGAGGCAAATCGAGGCTGGTAAATTAACGCCAAACAAACGAGGAGAACCTGCCAAGCTGAATCATAGGCAACTGAACATGCTGTTGGCGAAGTATCCGCAGTTCAATTATAAGGAACCAAAGAAGTAAAAGACGGTTGGTTTGTAATGGGAAGCAAACAATTGCATGTAGACGTTGAGATGTACTTTTTTTCACAGAAGCCAGAATGTACACAGAAAAAGTCACTGTTATTTAAAGTTCTGTAGGCGTGATTAATTTAGACAATGCTTATCATTCGGAAGTGTGCAGTGATGTCTGCGTGAAATACAAATTTTAGCTTAAAAACTTCATTACTGTTTTATTTTCCCCTGGAGGGAATTATTTGCAAAAAGTCATAATTATTCGGACAGTCAAGATGAGTCATTTAAAAGAACTGAAATATCAAAAAATTCCTTCGTCACAGTATACTACATATGAAAAAATCAGGTTTGAACATTATTCGGGACTCATATGCGAAAATCGGTAAGTTAAAATCACTGAAAATTAATGTTTTGATGCCTACACATCAGCCAAGGCCTCTGGATAAGTCTGCAAGATGAGTTTTCGCTTGCCGTCGTAAATGAAATGGTTTTTCTTGAACATGTCGCTTTCGTAAAACGGAAGAACGCTTTGAATGTGGATATGGTGGGCCTAAAATAAGACGCAAAAGGTAAAAACACTGGCTCAGAAGATCTTACTACATGCGCATCACAAAAATTCAGTTGACATGTTACCTTTTCCAGGAAATCTTTCTCACTGATTTCTACAACGGAGCCTAACCTACCACGCAACTTGAGGTAGACAGCTAGCTCCAGGAACATTTGTTTCAGAATGAAAAACAGGAGCTCATTGTTGTCTCTTCTGTAGGCCAGGTAACGGCTGAAAGTCTACAATACACAAACCCGAATGATGATTACACCCAACTCTCATATTACGAATCACAAACAGGAGCCGTCTTATTGCAAAGTAATAAGTTCCTTACCTTCTTCATTGTTCTCATAACGGAGAATTTCTGGGTATCGATGAAGCTTTCCAAGACAATTCTGAGAGCCATGTTTACGTCATCCTCATTAACAAATTCTCGCAGATGCATCTTCGCGTTAGCCTCAGCTAAACGGATCATACTTTCTATGTGACGAACAGTGATCGGTATGCTTCCGGTAATCTAAAAAAAACCATGACTATGTTAGAACCGTTGGCGAATATCGGGAAAATTTCACATTCCAAAAGAATATTCTATGTTACCATGGATTCCCGTCGAAGTTCGCAGTACATGTGAGCAATACGGTCAGAATCTACATTGTACAATTTCGGATGACATTTCTCCTTTGCGTAAATAATATACTTGCGAAGTAAGTCTTGAGGAATTTTCTCCAATTTGCTCAATACAGAATCGTCCTCAACGTCCAGCTATCAGAAAGGAAAGCTTTAGTTGTACACGCACCAACACAACTGAATTATAAATAGCTAAATGGTGGAACTGTGAGAAATAAATGTATTACCTCGCGGGGACCCTGAGAATCTCCGTTTGGTGTAGCTGGAGTAGCTTGCTCCAATTCGTCCTCATCATCACTGCCGGCTTCCTGTTGCCGCAATCGACCTTTGACAGGATGATGCCGAATATGGGAGTTCACAACAAACTTGGCTAATCTTTCGTCCACTAAAGGATCCGGGACATCACGCACGACACACAGGATGTCAAAACGAGATAAGATCGGTTCAGACAGGTCAACCTTTGCGGAAAATAAAGACAATACTGGTTATGAACTGTTACAGATTTACATTGCCATGACAACGGGATGATTAATTTTGCTTACATTCTCGGAGAAAGTGAGGGACGAATCATACTGTCCTCCAATGGGATTAGAAGCAGCCATTACAGCACATCGCGCCTTCAATGAGGTAACAATACCTGCCTTCGAGATACTAATGGTCTGTTGTTCCATAGCTTCGTGGATACTAGTCCTATCTTGATCGTTCATCTAAAAACGGTTATGATGTGCTAAACAACTATCACAAAAGAACAACACTGAACAAGTGAACAGGTGCAAGCTCTGGTACCTTGTCGAACTCGTCAATCAGGCAGACACCACGGTCCGCTATCACTAAGGCACCTGCCTCGAGCGTCCATTCTTTGGTGACAGGCGACCGCTGGACGTACGCAGTGAGACCAACGGCAGAGGCTCCTTGACCAGTTGTAAACACGGCTCTGGGAGCAATTTTTTCAACGAATTTCAAAAACTGCGACTTGGCAGTCCCTGGATCTCCGCACATCAAGATATTGATGTCTCCTCGCACCTGATGCTTCATTCCTTGAATAGAAGATGAAGGCAATTACATTTTGAACCTTACATTTCGTCACTTCCTAAAATAACTGTATTACTTACCGGGATTCTTGGATTCTCCACCGAATAAGGATAACGCTATCGCTCTCTTGATATCTTCATGACCATAAATGGAAGGGGCAATGCTAGCCACGATACGATCTCCAATTCTTTCATCTTTGCTAAGGTTGGTAATAAGACGAATATCCTCATCAGTGATGGCATTAAGGGCGGTCTTATTGTCACGAAGTAGAATATGGTTGGCAATCAGTACAGTTGAAAATACAGGAAAGCCTTGTTTCACGTTCAATGCTCCATCGTAGTTATTCGTGTACATGGCTAAACAAACCCAATTTCATCCATTACTCACTTCCTGTTGCACCTTTCCATGGCTAAGCAGCAAAAAGCTACATACCCGTAAGCTCTATTTCATCTCCTGGCTTGCACATGTCACACAGATCACTGAGGCAAATAACGTCTTTGGACCTGGGAAGCCGTCCCGCGGGAACTTTGCCGGGTGATTCCTGAACGGTGAGGCGTTGGTAATTGGAGTACACTGTTTTTTCCATGTTCAAAGCGAAAGGCCCAGTTTTCTGACACTCCGGACATGCGTTCGGCTTCAGTTCTTGCGCTTGCGTCTGAACAAAAGGCCCCAAAACGAAACCGCACGAGACGCAGTCGAACATTGCTAACGCTAACTGAGGAAGAATTCCTGTAGCTGAAGTAACCACACCACTCGTTCGAATCTGCTCAAAACCAAAGCACGAGTTACAAATATGCCCTTCAAACTTAGTAGGCTTCAATACAAACAGGCTTACCAGCTGATTCAAATGAAGCTGTCGCAAATTTCTGATATGCTCCAGTACGGGTAGATTAGTAATACGCACGTGAAACTCCTTCGTTACACGCTCATAATCAGGATAAGTTTTCAAGATTATGCCCTGCAAGTATCGACAAAATAAACAAGTTAAGTAAAAGCATTCTCACTACAGGTTAAAGTAACCATTAGACATTAAATAGCTTTCCTACCTTCAACACATCATCCATAATCGCCAACATCTGAACAGGGGCTTCAGGAATAAAGTAGGCAAGAACCGTTTCCTTGGCAGCAATCGTATTATAATCAACTTCCAGGCTGCACTTGTTTTCTGCAAACGTGGTTCAAATGAGTGAAGCTATGCCTCTCCACAAAATTTTCTGTCATACTAGTTAACAACTTACGTTCGCACATTCGCAGAATCCTCTCTTCGTAGATTTTGTTCCCCTTAAAATCTTCGTAAGTTTTGAGAAAATGTCTGAATCGGTTGAAAATTTCGTTTTTCGTACCCGGCATTTGGACCCAAGCTTGAATTGACATACCTCGTGTATTCTCCAAATTCTCAATCGACTCGAACATCTAATGTTCCACAACATTCATCAGACAATCCATAGTGACCATAAACAAAAACTGTTGACTCATCCGTACCTCTTCCTGTTCCTCCTCATAAGTCTGCTTATCTTTCATTCGTCTTCTCTGCCGTGGCAACTCATCATCATCATCGTCATCTGCCAATTAATTTCAGGTTTATACAAGCGCCCGGATGACTCCAATAGATCATACCATATACAATACTCACCATAAAGCAGTCCTCTCCGAATTCGCCCAGCAAGATGACGACCTTCCGCTCTATCTCTTTCCCTCATCTGTGCTTCAGCGTCACGCCTAGCCGTATCCGACAGAGCATCATACTCCGAATCATCCAACGCGTCCGGGTCATAGCGATCCAACTGAGGCATCGGTCGGTAATCCCTATGGAAACAATAAAATACTTAACCCTCTATCCTTGCAAGTACAAATCTGCCATTAAATAAATCTCTCTTACTGTTCCATGTTGTCCCCAAACAACTCTTCCCCCTCCCCCTCAGCTTCTTCATCGTCCGCTTCCACATCCACAAACTCGTCCTCCTCAGCCTCAAAGAATTCCCCATTCTCTCCATCAGACACCGAAGACTGGTCACTTCTTAGAGGAGTTGAAGCCCCGGACAGCGGTGATCGAGCTCCATTAGGCGAGAGACTTCGTCCCGGGGACGGGGTCGCACGTTCACTTCGACGACCCAACAAGCTTCTAATGCTGTTTGAAATAGCTGACAATGCACTTTCCGAGTCGCTATCTCTGGCCTCTCCATTCCTCTGGTCTCGTCTGTTCGACATTTTGGTTTATCTGATCAAAAATACAAAAAACATCAATTTCCACCTTCAGTGCCGCACCCATGGACATTCAACAATAGCTATTACATCTATAAATTGTCCTTTCTCAAACCCAGCTAGAGCTACGTCTTCCACTGGAACATGCATTACCTCACTGTATAGAAATAATACTAATTTTCGTATAATAAAACAACATGCTCTTGCCTAGTCTACAATAATACTAACTTTCGTATTATACAGCAACATGCTCTTGCCTATTATAATAATACGAACTTCTGCATTATTGTGCTATCACGAAAATCCAAATAACCGGAAATTGATCAGCCGACTTGCGCTACATGTACCTTACCCTTATATATGAATCTGAATCGGTTCAGGTCACACAACGTACACACCGTTAGCAACTATGCTCACGGGTCAAGAATACGGATTTGGTCCTTAAAGACACTTCAGACTGAAAGTCCAAATTTCAGAATTATGAATGGCAAAGAAGAACAAAGCACACATGTGACACCACTGTCTACAGTCTTCGGACGTCTGTGGACAACTGCCAGCAATGATGGAAGTCTGTACCCGCCAGAAACAAAGGCCGGTTCGCGCCAATTGAGACTTCATTATGTATTCCCATGTTATCAAACGGGGCCCCAGAGCGGCAACGATACTCTGCCGTCCTGTCCACATGCAAACAAAGGTCTCCACGGGATGCACTGCAGGCCAGCAAGAGCCATCTCCCTGCCTTCAGCATTGCACTTTTTAGCAAGTCTGTTCGAGATTCAAACTCCATCCCCGGCAGTTCGAAGATCAAAACGTGCGTAAATAAAATTCTAACCAAAATCACGCTAATTTGCAAAATAACACACCTGTGATTCATTTTTTATTGTGTATAGTTCAGAGTAGGCAACTAAGTTTCGCCAGTTTTTAGCCAAAAGCACAGGATGCTGCTGAATGAAGATATGGTGCAAATGGCTGTTTCGTAATGGTGCTAGGAAGAAAGAAAGTTTTAAATTTTTTGTAATTAAGAAAAGTATTTGACATTAAATGCTGACATTGTATCACAATTCACAATGCTGTTCAAAAGATGTGTTAGCCAGATTTTTATATTTAAACAGCTAAAAATTTTTGGTCCTCAGCTGTGCTACTCGTCAGATGCATCGCGTAGAGTTTTACCAGAGCATGATAAGTTACAGGTAGATAAAAATTGTGCTGTAGAGGAGCCGAAAAAGTGTTTAAAAGTATCAATAATTGGTGTTCCAAATGCTGGGAAAAGTACTTTAATAAATAGACTGATGATGTATGATGTAAGTTGAAATTTTGATGTTCGAATGTTAGCTTGGAGTTGAGCTAGTGAGGGAGGAATTAATTAAGTGAATTTGATTTGCATTGAAGGTCTGCCCGGTTTCGAGAAAAGCACATACAACTAGAGCAAATCAGAATGCAGTTATGCTTGAAGATGATACGCAGATTGTATTCGTGGATACGCCTGGTGTTGTGAATCCGAAGGAAACAAAAAAGTAAGAGGTTTTGAAGTAGGAGTTAGTTATTGTTTGTGTGGAGGACTAATATGTTGGATTGTTTGATTGCATTTAAGATTCTCGCTCAGTCCTGAGTTTGCAAGTGCTCCGGAGGATGCCGTAAGAAATGTGGACTTGATCGCGGTACTTCATACTATTGAAAATAAAATTTTAAGGAATAAACTTGATCCGAAAGTTGTTGGGGTTCTTCAGAAATTCCCGACGAAACCTGCAATTTTAATTATAAATAAGGTGAGGTCCATAGCGGAAAGTCTCATTGTGCGTTTGTGAATTTTAGCTCTGGCTTGAAATTTTCGATTCCAGTTATGAAATTGAGTAATTGAAATCGGGTTGATGCTGCAATGATTGTCATATTAATATGAGTCAATTAATGGGGCAGTAATTGCAATAAGTAAAAGCGGTTTGCTGTGATACATCTGGTGGAAGACGACGCTTATGTGATGCTAATTTTTTTCTAGATTGACAAAATTCGAGGCAAGCGACAATTATTAGAAACAGTTTACCATCTGTCAGAAGGAATTATAAATGGGGAGCCGATACCCATTAAGAAGAAGAAGCGTCATGAGCCGCAGATAACTAGAATGGACCAAATGTTTAGGGAAACTAAGGCTAAATTACGGGCTAGTGAGTCCCACATTGTTGAATCAGGAAAAGTCCCAGAACCGCTACAGGGTCCCGGTAGTTTGCGTTATGACGAAAATGGTAAGTGCAAAACATGCAACAAATTTTCCAGCACTCCTTTGGTCGGCTCAACTGCGGACCAAAGTCATTTTTGCTCAAAGTAGACTAAGAATATCTGGGTAATGTTTAAAAAATATTCTGACTTCTCACATAAAGGTCGTGCGGTACGAGGCTGGCCGAACTTCCGCGATGTGTTCCTTATATCTGCTCTAGAAGGCGATGGCGTTGAGGCAGTGAGGGTAGGAAACATAATATAAATACTTAAATACATCTTTTGTTCCAAAAAGTTTTCTCAGTTCAAGCTACAATTTTTTGCCGTATAGGATTATCTCAAAGCCTCAGCGGTTACATCCCCATGGGCATTCAGCGGCGAAATTTTGACCGACTGTCCCCCAGCAGAGCTTTGTCTTCGTATTGTCAAGTCAAAGATGCTGGAACATTTACAAGATGAAATACCATATATTTTGCACCCTAAGCTTGAATACTGGGATACCAATGAAGAAGGTGAGTGCAAAGTTTCTTGTTTTTCAGTTAGGCATAAATAGTTCCTTCCATTAGTCTTTACGAAATATTGCAACGTAAAAAAACTGGAAAACTATGAAGGACCTCGAATCCTTCTTCTTCCTTCCTACTCAGAGACTTCGTAGAATCTTTTGTTGTCTAAATTACCACTCTCATAACTTTTGATACCATTCTTAATCTCATTAATTTTAGGAGTGCTCCGTATTGTGATTGGGATGACGACTCCGAATGAGCGAATACATAGGCTGGCTCTGGGAAAAGACGGTAGCCTTGTCAGTACAATCAAGTACGAGACGGAGAAGAACTTGAGTCAGCTTTTCCGTGCTCCTGTTGATGTATTCATTAACCTTACGCTCGTTCCTCAGAAGAAACCCAAGTACTAACTGCCTGTATAAGAGTCACGCCCCAGTTTAGTCAGTGTGCGTGTATGAGTAAGTTGTAGTTCTTTATATACACAATCTCATGAGCACTTCCGGGGAATAAAGTCTTTTTCAACCTTGATTTCGTGTGGAGTTTTCATTATGCCTCCCTAAATGACCCTTAATGCATTCATCTCGTAAAAGCTAATATCCTAGCAGTCATTCCCAAACATGGTCTCAACATTCTGCGATAGGAGTTACTGAATTATTAAATCTGTCGAGTCATTCAGCTACCCGAACGTCGTATCGTCTAGCATAGTTCGTTGGCCATAGTACACGTGGAAATACACGCTAAGAGTTTTGCTGCCCATAAAATTGGTTGTTGGGAGACAAACGAATAGAAAGCAAGCACATACCCATGCTGTTTGGCCAATACGCATCATTCCTATGACCGGTCCTGCCTTGGCTAACCGAGTGCTTTGGCGGTCGCTAACTCGGAATATGCAGAGAGCAGAAGAAATTTATTTGTGCAGAGTGAAGTATCATTTCAGCCAGGAACTCGGCAATTCTACAACTGTCTGGGGAAAGTCGATTTTAGTACCACTGCCATCATCATCATCCGTATCTTTGAATCTTTGAGTACGCTAGGCTGGGCGTTTTCCTTGCTTTCTGTGTTCTTCCATTCTGCATATAAACTCAATCCTAAGAAAAAGAACGTTCTCTTGCCCCTCTTTTCTTGTTCGTCGAGGTAGTTCCATCCTCGTCTCTTCCTTCGAACCTCCTTACTATCAGTTTCATCAAATGGAATGAACGAATGAAGTAATTTTCGTGAATGCGTTGTGATGAACAACCGTCCCTACATCACCGCTATAGCAGCTCTGGTTATACATCCCCGTTTCATTGTCAGTCTTAACGACATCATTGCCAGGATCGCACTCAATTTTTCGGAAAGACCTGTAGAGCAGACTCATTATAGCTTAACACCTCAGTGCCTAGAATATTGTGAGTACAATGAAAGTAAGAGAGCATCTTCACTTGATAAATTACTTGGTAGACACAGACGACAAGAGGCTTAAGAGGAGCTATCCATAAGTGTGTTTCTTGTTTACTGTACGTGTTTTTGCTTTATGCGGAGTGTACGTTTGCTCTCGGTTCCCATTCGTTGTCGGGTATTCAAATGTAAACAGCCCTGGAAGGTCGTCTGGGAGAGTGAAGCAGAGCAGTACCGGAAGCAGAATGCGAGTTTCACTGCTGAATGTAACAGTGAGTCAGTGTAGAAAACACCTGTGAGAAAGAAGGACGGCTCCCGCTGCTAAGTTTCGCCTACACCGGGAGCACTTCATGCTCCTCTACTTTTCTCCCATTATAGCCAACAAAGGGGAAAAAGGACAAGTCCCAAAGGGAGCAATTAATACCTCATTTTCTTATACCCTTGAGGAGCGTGGATGGATCTATTTTTGCTCAGGCAGCAGTGACGATTTCATCATTACCCATATACTCTTCTGCACTTTTTGCCTCATGATTTGCAAAATAATTCCTGCATTGGGAGATGTGATATGTGCACGCGTCACCTAATCGTTCCAAGGTCGTGGTTAAGTCATAGTTTTTGTCAGTCCAGTAACTGAATACCAAGGCGACAACATACAAAAAGAGTGTCTCAATTTTGTGGTTCTCCGTTGGAGTGTAGCTATAATAATCTGTCGACCGGCCGAAAGCAGTCAGCAGTTGTGATTATTAGTGTATTACAAGAGGGACTTGACGGACGGACGAAAGTTGGTGCATGTAAAAAAATTCCCCACACATCAGATTTCCTTCTGGGCTGCCTATGGCAGTTTGCCATTTGGTGCTACTAATAACATTACTATACTGCAGTGTAACTCCGTCCACAAAAAGAACAATCCCCAATTCATGACGTGTGTTTACTATTGTGTTATGCATAATGTACAAGGCTGAAGCGGAAACCTGTGATTTACTTTGCTGAGTCAGCTTTTCAGTAGCATTGAAACTCATGATAAGTATGGATATACGTATGAGTAATAGTGAGAGTCATCATTATGATTAGCGTCAACTTCCAAAACGCTACTATAAAGGACATTTAAGCTAAGTGTGTCGTTCGTGGAAGAAAAATCGATTCAGCCGATTTATCCAGCACAACTTTGGTATGGATTACGAGCCCACGAAATCACCTAAAAGTGTCCACTTCTACTATTCCAGCCGTTATACAGAATTTAAAACTTTGGTTTTCCGATACTATTGACCGGAAGCAGATACATACAGATACATACATACACATAGAAACAAAGTTACGTGTAGTAGTATTCAGCTTTCCCGCAAAACACTATGGGGCCAAGAGGAGAGTGAAAATAATTCTTCACTGCCAACTGTTGCTTGGTCTTCAGACAAATATCCAAACGTATACTAAATAGCTATACCATGGTCGGTGTACTTTTGGGTAAGTTTTTCTCATACACCCAGCTTTCAGTAGATTTTTCTGTGGTAGCGGTAGCTATGTTGGTAAATGTTCACAGTAGCTATGTCAAACCGTATCAAATAAGATCGTAAATCTACGCTCACATCAGTCAGCAGCAGCAGCAAAAGTGCCAGGGCATAGCAAAGTAAAACTCCTTGTTTGTCAAGTCAAGTGAAGGCAGTACATTTAGCGTTAAGTAGCTTTGGCTATAGAAGAAGAAGAAGAATAAAGGGGATATTTGAGAAGTGTAGAGGTTTCTTCTCCATCCTTCCATCCATACCAAGGAGATGCTTGCTAACCTAAAGAGAATATGGGAAGATGGAAGAGTTAAATTTCTTTTACTACTTTTTGAGCTTTAGTCTTCTTCGTCCCTCTGCGGCTGTCAAAATTGAAAAAAAAACTTTAAAAGCTACGTACTAATGTGTTGCTGTGCTGTACAGGTCAAAAGTATAGCTAGGCAAGAGAGACTTGTGGTCACATCACAACTTTCCTGTCAATTTCTCCTAGTTTTCTATTTATGTTCAAAGAAGCCCATGTCTATGCAGTAGCACAGAACTCCCTCTTACAATCCCTAGAAATCTCTCTCTCTTACTCAAGTATAGCTCTACTACTTCTTCTTTATTCCAAAGTTGTTGGTAGCGGTAGACCCACTTTCTTTCTTTCTTCGCTGTCTCACTATACTCCTTCCTGTCGCGGGAAGTGAGTGAAAACTACAGAATAAGGACTGACAGATGAGTCAATGGTGGTTTAAATTCACTATATATGCACACAACTCTTCCCATTCCCACAGTTTACGTATTCTAGTAGCTAGTAGTATATACTGCATTGCATTTATTTCTCTACTCTACCTACCAAAACCACATGGTCGGCGGTGATAAAACTTTAAAAAGGTTCTTTAGTTCTCATCAAGGGCCTACTGTGGTCGGTAAATAGAAGTAGCAGAAGGGGGAGAAGTGAGTTAGCTAGTTTTGGCATAGTGGGCTGTCTTGTTGTTGAAAACTTATGTAACTGTTTTCCATGCAATTTCTTTCAAGTGGTTCTTCATCTTGATAGGCGAAGGAACTACTATAGTAGCTCTCTCAGGGAGACAAAATTATAAATAATGAACATAGATAGGGCAAAGAGACCGACCGTTTTCTGCTTCAACAGAGGGGAACATAATGTATTTGATTGTATAACATGAAACAACCTTAGAGGTGGAATAGCTCTACTTTCAGTATACTTGAGTGATCTTAAAAATCCTGAGAAGAATTTCCAGGGAGATGTGGGAAACGAAGGAGCATTTTTAGAACGAGTAACCATGACCCGACCTTTCGTTTGACTTGCTTACTTTTTTCGTCATTATTATTTCATCAAATGACGTGATCCCATGCATCAGTAGTAGACGTTGATTAGTTCAATAGAATTATTAACTACCTTAGGCCAGTCACTCATCAGGAAGGACGTTGTTTTAGAAGCAGCAAGAATAATTCAATGCAAAAACAAACGAATATTTTTTCGCTACAGTAAACGAGAAAGATACAAAGTCTTGGCTTGCGAGGCGGAGGGTTTATACAAATGCATACAAAGAGCATAATATCAAAAGGGAAAAGTGGGATCGTTCCAGAAGCTTTTTCTTCTATTTCTCCAGAAGATAAGCTTGTCCAGCCAGAAGGCTTTGCCGAAAAACGGAAGTGGGGCTTGGGCTGTCCGGAATTTTTATTCCTTTCACGATATATAACATATTTCTGTATACTTTAGTATCATAAGCGTGACCTGACGGACGGCATTACGAGGAAGATGATGGCAAGAGCTGCTTTTGCCAGGACTAATCTTGAGTTTGCGTTGTGTAACATCTCAAAATGACTTTTTCTACCAACTCAGGCATACACGTAATACACAGACTAACTATCTCAAACAGATCCTTCTTCCTTTCCCCTAGTTTTTTTTGCCTCCACTCCTTCTGACTGATCCTTTTAAGAGTTTGTTGCGTCAAAAGATGACATAACTCTCATCCTTTGCTGCTGCTATAATCCAAAAAATTTGCTCCAACTTTGTATCATCATCTTGTAAAGGCCGCACTTAGCTACTGTACTGTCAGAAACGTTACGATAGATTCCATAATCAGGGCTAACCGTGACGTTGAAAATTACGTTAGCTGTTTCCAGCCAAGTTCATAAATTTCACAGACAGACTTGACAGCATTGTTGTTTCAGTAGAAACAGATCTCACCACTACTTGGCATGTTTTGTATTCTAAAGAAGAGAAACTAGTAAAGCCTTGAGCAGATGTCTGGTGCTGGATATCATATTGAAAAATGTATGCCATCAGGAATAATTTCATTGTGGCCTTCAGCAGTGTTCACCATAGAAGGATGATGGGAAGGGCAAGATGTATTCAGTGTGATCATCTTCCTAGGTATCTGTACATTAGTCATTGTCATGAAAGGATAGAGAATATTATTATGTAAAATGCAAGTAGCATCTCGCCGATGGGAGTCATTGATTCATCCTACTTTCACTCATCCTTTACTTTCTCTACGGCCGTTTAGCATGCGTTTACTTGCTGCATATCTCGTTACAGTAATTTTTGGTTAAAGATTAGCTAATTTATATGAACGGATCATGTTACATGTAAAAAAAAGAGAGAGCAAGATGAATGAGGGATAATATCCACATAATTTTTTTGCATATAATTATTTGTGTGTGGGATGAACATATCCTGTCATCCTGTACTTTCGCCGAACGATGGTACGGAGGGAAATACAAGTTTTCGTATGTTTTCACTTGAGTTTTTGTTGCGAGTAGCAACTGCGGGTTATGTCATTTGATTTCTCCGGTGAAGCAAGAGAGAAATAGTGCTGTAGCTCTTGTAAATTGAATTGCATTATTTAGAAGATAGGAACGTGTATTTTTTTAAGTCAATCAACAAAAACAGGGTCTTGTCTCCATGTTTCTTCAGAAACGGAAATCCCTTGGTGCTACCCGTCTGTCTATCTGTCTGTCTGACTGATGATAACTGAAAGTCAGAGTGAAGAAAGAGTCCCTGTGGAAAATGCGTTGATATTGGGTAGCCAAAACAAAAAGGATTAGAAAAAGTTGTAGCATCAAGAATTTTAACTGTTGTTGTTGCTTAAGCAAGTATTTTGTATGCGTGTATTGATTTATGACGACCCGATTTAAAACAGGAGGTGTTGCCGTCGTAATGACGTACGTGACGGCAACCGTTTTCTTCTGGCGGAATCCACATTTGCTCCACCGTAAGAAACGAGTGACTTTCTCGGCTTCTCACATAAGTCATCGAGGAGGTAATAATTTCATTCAATATTTATATTTGTATGCCAGTTTATGTAACGTAACTGGAAGATGAGAGGGTGTGTATGAACTCTTGTGAGGAGAGTGATTGTTTAAGTGGTATTTTGTTTGATTTTTTTAGGTTCAGCCGAAGGATATGAAAATACTTTGAAGAATTTCCAAAAGTGAGTCTTGTTGGTTCTTAGTTATTTTCAGGACGATTAGAGAATGGTGTCAGATAGACCATAATTGATTGTAGGTGGATTAGAAGGATATTGTTGTATGGGTGAGATTTGAAGTTTCTGTAGCAACTGGATTACCAGGATTTTGCATGTATTTTACAGAGCTGTGGAAAATGGAACGAATATGTTGGAACTGGATGTCCGACTAACTAGAGATGGTCAAGTTGTCGTCCATCATGACCCCGATCTGAAAAGGCTGGCTGGATCAGCTCTGAAACTGTCTGAATTAGATTACTCACAACTACCGCCATTAAAATCTGTAGTTCCCATTGATACTATTCCAGGTAAATTCTTTCGACTCATTAAGAGTACTTTAAGTTACTTAACTACTTAAGTGGCTGCAATCGCGTGGCGATATGTATTTCAGAAAGTTTATCATAAAATTTTTAAAATCCCAGGGCAAACGTTCAGCGATCCTTCGTGGACGGACGAAGATCGTCGAATTCCGCTTCTAAGTCAAGTGTTTGATAAGTTTCCCAAAGTTCCAATTAATATTGATCTCAAGGATGACGACGAACAACTTGTGGTCAAAGTTTCGGATCTTATAGAGGAGTACCAGCGGGCTGATATCACTGTCTGGGGGAGCTTTAGTGATAAAATATGCCAACTATGTTACAAAACTGTGAGTATATCAAATTCCATCTGTATAGTACTTAATAATTCCTATTATTTGTAATTTTATGAAGATAACTTCCGGAGGAATGGGATTAGGGGTCCAATCTTTTGAAGCTGTTTGTAGGTAGGATAGTACGGTTGAGTCCACCCACGTATAGGTGGGAAATGTTGTGTGTAGTAGTTGCAGAAGTCCTTTAGGCAGCCATAGGGCTTTCTTCTGCGAGCATAGTTCATCGTAGAAAGTAGTCTAGAGCTTACTCACTATTAACGCAGGAAGTAACTTTGATACCGGATTTGATAATTTTTGCAGAACCCAGATGTGAGACTATTCTTCTCTGCCAAACGAGTTCTTCTATTGTGTCTTTTTACGATAACAGGAATCCTGCCATATGTTCCCTTGAAGGAAACACACTATGAAGTTTTACTGCCGTCAGCCATAAAAAGGTATCATTAGCCTCAAGTTTATTGTGTCTGAATGAGCTGCTTCCTAATTCTGGAAGTTTTACTCACCGTATCGTCGCTTGGTTTATTTCAGACGTATCTTACGTGCGAAAGATTCCCTAACAGTTTATGAAAAAATATTGTGTTGGCTGGGTAATGTACTACTAGTAGGAAAACCTCTTACTAGTCATTTGAGGAAGAGGGGAGTGCACGTAAGTTATTTATGGTTTTTCTGATTGTGTGCGAGGATTACATTGAATTTTCCCTTCCAGGTGTACTACTGGGTCTGCAATAGTGAAGAAGAATTTACGGAATGCTTCATCCGCGGTGCTCATGGTGTCATGACCGACTATCCGACCAAGCTGCGAAATTATTTAGATACTCATTCTGTACCGAAACCAGAACTGTGAAATCATTAAATACTGCTGATATCTCTATGGTCGTATTATACTCGTGGTAGTACATAGAAGCGGAGGTAGTTATGGTAAAGTCGAATGTCCCTAGCTGTGTTAAATTTCGTAGTTGTTGCAAAACTCTGAGATGTGAGCTGCATGAAACTGTATCGTGTGCAGTAAATTGTTCAGAGCTGACGAATAGAACTGTTACCAATCCAGAGTTTTTCGACTAAACTCAAGCAGGTAGTCTTATCTGTTTTGTTTAGGGTTGCTATCATCTTTGCAGTCCCTGTAGAGCAAGGGTAGTATTATTAGTTCTGTTTAGGCAGGAG
>JAQFYD010000684.1:0-16170 GCA_034694225.1 Bourletiella hortensis | reverse complement strand
TTTAAGACGAAAGCTAAAGTTTTATTATTTCTTTGATTACAGTTGTGTAAACCTTCTGGAACATGATTCGCATGACATTGAAAAGTATCACTGTCCGAAATGCGTCCCGTTGGTCGGCCCGTCACAAAGTACGTAAATTTTGGCAACATAGTTGATAATCTTTGGAGCCTGTATGCATGTTTATTTCGTGAATGTGATCGAACAGTTGCTTCTCAAGCGCGCAAAAATTGTCTTTAGTCTAAGAATTATTTCTGTTTGAGTAATTTATAATAACCTCCTATCTTGTGTACTGTAGAATATATTGCTGTACTGGCTTCGGGTACTAAGCCTTGTGATATTATTAGGCGGCGTCCTCCGTATGAGGTAGTCATTGTGGTAGCATTTGAAATTTGTTGGGTACTTTCTGGCCGTTTTAATGCGTTGTCACTGAACACTGATGACAAAAACGGGTAAATATAGTAGAAAAATCTTTGCCGCTCAGTATTCTGCATGGAGTTGATCACATTCGCAGTGCATGCGCCTAATTATTTCGCTATTTTCATTCTGTTGTTTTCCTGCTTTGTCCGTGCGTGTACGAGTAGATAAAGAATTTTGCAACTTCCATCGTCATGATTATGCAGACAAAGAGGCGGGGAAGAAACCAATCCAGGCTGGTACACAGGTGTTCATTTCGAAACTAAAGGAAAAGACCTTTCAGAGGTCAGTTTATCTTATGATTTGTTGTAATGAATTTCTTTTGGGACGTGACAAAGGAAGCTAACAACTTTTATGTCTTTCTAGCGCGGACGAAGTTGTGATGAGGTTGCGGGGTAATAACCTTACGCTACCGTATTTGATGCAAAAAGGTTTTAACCGCCCCATCATTGTGGAAAATACGGAGGGACTAGGCTTGCGCGTGCCACCAGAAGGATTTAGCGTGAAAGATGTCGAATCTTATGTGGGTAAGTGACGTCGTCGAACAAGTAACTGTATTGGATGCGATGCAAGGAAAACATTAAGGCATTATTCTGTGAAGGCTCTGAAAGGATGCTCGATGTCATCGATGTTCAACGTCAGACTGACGTGAAAATGACGATGAGGGAGTTCACGGAGTATTTCTGCACACCAGCAAGGAACAAACTTTATAATTTGATAAGTCTCGAATTTTCCAAAACCAAGTAAGACACTTCACTATTTTTTTCTCGGGCCGATCTGGCAATAAAGTAATCGTTGCGTTGTTGTTCAGTTTAAATAGGCTCGTAGATGCCCCAGACATAACGAGAAAACTTGACTGGGTTGCTACGTCTTGGCCGAATGACCTTGATGAAGAAATAGCTCAGCGACCTGAGGTTTCCAAGTACTGTTTAATTAGTGTCAAAGATTCGTACACAGACTTTCACGTGGACTTCGGTGGCACTTCGGTTTGGTATCACGTACTCTGGGTAAGTCATCGGAATCTTCTAAGTCGAACTTCTACGTGCAAGACGTTTATATATATATATATAATTACACTGATTATTTTCAGGGGGAGAAAATATTTTATTTGATTGAGCCTACTCCGGCCAACCTTGCTTTGTACGCTAGATGGATGGCATCTACCGACCAATACGAAAGTTTCTTTGCGGATTCTGTATGGCACTAGAAGATTTTGATTTTAGTCATTTAATGCAATCGTACTCAAGGGTTATCGTTTATCTTTTAGGTGGATATCTGCTACAGATGTGTTCTGAAAAAAGGTCAGACCTTATTCATACCAACAGGATGGATTCATGCTGTGCTGACATCTACTGATTCAATCGTCTTCGGTGGAAATTTTCTTCACTCATTAAATATGGATCTCCAACTTCAGTAAGAAGATTCCTTATATTTATGTACACTGATCGATTTTTTGTGCCGACTTCAGTGGTAATGATGTTTACAGAATATACGAAATAGAGAAAAAATTGAAGGTCCCTGCAAAGTACTTATATCCTGGCTTCGAAGCGACCCATTGGTTCGCCACTCAACATGTAATCGATACACTTCAGTCACTAAATAGGAGTGGAAGTGTACCACAGCATATTCTTCAGGGGGCGAAAGCCCTTCTAGGTGCCTTAAGACTTTGGGCATCAGACAAAATGATAACTGGCCCTAACTACGTGAGTTGCATCGTAACTATTGTATAGTATTCCGATTCGTACCCCGTGATGACAAATGATGGTTCTATTTTAGGTGGGAAAATACAGACGGGAGTTCATTCCGCCTACAATAAACCCAGCACGTCTAATAAAAGATCTGTCCAAAGAAATCCGGGCAGCCGAGAAGCGTTTCACTGCATTAAGACCCATGAAAGTATGTAGCTATGACAAATAAGATAAAACTTATGTCTCTTTCAACCATAATTTGTGCACAGGTCGAGGAGAGGTCGCCCTCAGTCAAAAGTCCCGACTCATTGAAAGACAAAAAATTAAAGAAGAGAGAGATAAGGAGCAGAGAAGTTTCACCAAAGCTCAAATCTGAAGTTAGTACAAAGGAAACCGAAAATCCGTCCGAAGATAATGAAGTTCAAAAGATTGTGTATACCATATCTAAGTTACCAAAGGAAGAAGAGAACGGAGCATCACATTCATCACCCATTCGTTCGGAAACTCAGTATGCTCAGAAGCAAGTAACTCCGATTAAGCTCAAATTGACTATGTCCTCCCGCCCCCCTGGCCAGGATGCTAGCGATCACCATTCATTATCGACAGCGTCAGTAAAATTGCAGAAGTAAGTAGAGCGACATGTCCTTGATTGGCTTGGGCATTTTTCATACTATAAAATTTAATATTTCCGTTTCAGTGGTGACGTTGGGACTAAGAAAGACTCCTCTGCGGCGAGTTCGCCGGCACCTCATAAAGACCATCTTCCAAAATTGCGTTTCTCGTGTAAGTTTAAGGACCAAGTTACTGTAGTAGCTGTTGACAATTGGAATCAAATTTCTTTACTGTAACTTTTAGTAACGGACGGCGAGGGGCGAGTTGAAATGATAGAAACAGATCCTTATGGAGATCGTGGTTCTGATTATACCGCTGATTCAGAAAATGAACTAAAAATTGATACTGATGAAGAGAGGGCAGCAGAGTCTGACGCGAGCCACGGCAAATCGAAGTCCAAAAAACGTCATAAAGGCAAATGTAAGAAGAAAAATGATCGTAACGCTGCGTTGGATGAAATGCTGGCGGGGACTCTAGACGGTATAAATGAACTCATCAAATCGTCCAACTATCCTGAAAGGATAAATGCTTTCACAAAGTAAGAAAATTTAACCTGTAGGATACGGAAAATAATGAAAATATTTTTATCTGTCGTACTTACTGTTTTAACTTCGTATTCGATTTGAAGGGAAAGTTCTCCCATGGTACAAGAATCCTTGCAAGACATGTTGTCGATGGGAGCGGATATTCGTTCAAGACGTGGGAAGCGAAAGTTCAGACCTAGTCAAGGGTTTGATTTTGAGGAAACTATTGAAAAAGTTCATCAGGATGATGATTTTAGTAATGACTGATCCAAATAAAGCATTAGTAGTGTTTTATGTAGCATCAGCAAATCATGTCTAATCCATTTATATTTGATATTACAGTTTATTTGCCTCTTGCTGGATCTGACGACGAAGGGAAGCCTGGGAAAAGAAGAAAGCAAAATAAGGATGAGGATGACAACTGGAGTCCGAGGGTCAAGGTTGGTCGTCTTAACCCAAGGGAGCATATGCCTACGAGGATAGGGGCCCGTCGCGAACATGTCGAAAAGGGATTAGAGAAAGCAGCTGCAAAATTAGCAACTGTACCGGAGGTATTTTTTAAAGCATTTTGACACCAATACTGTGGTCCTTCATACGGCAGAAATAATTCATGACTTGGTACTGGCAGAAAATTATGAAGAGGAAGTACAAGGCTCGGAAGAAGAAAGAAGAGTCCGTGAAAGACAGTGAGGGATCGAAGCCTAACTTTGAGGAGAAAGCAGGACCGTCTTCCACCAAGCTTGCTCAGTCCTCCCCTGGCAGGCCCGCACTCAAAAGCGGATTACCGAAAAAACCGAAAAAGGGAATGGCTACGCCAAAGCAGCGGCTTGGAAAAATTTTGGGAATTCACAAGTTTACCAAGTTCTGAAAGCTTTTGCGAGCCTATGAGGTGGAATTTTTAAAGCTTTATGGAGATTTCAAGAGAGCGTAAATTATTATTTCCTACTTCTGTAGTCAGGGTGAACTATTTATTTTCGAATACACGCAGGGTATTTAACTCATCACATTGTATGATCGCTGTCTTGTGGATAGTGCTAATATGGATGAACGCGGACGCACATATATAGCATGGTGCAGGTGATAGAACTGTGCAATAAAACTTCCAGAATATTTGTACTGGGGCGAGGCCATCATTTGAGCCACTCCGTATTACAGGGTTGAGAAATTTGTAACTCAAAAATGTACATTTGATTTAGCTTTAATGTCCTGAATGTTCAGGCTTTTGAAGTGTTTTAATGCTCAGCATCATTCCAGTTAGGCCACCAACGTTTTTATTTTTTTCTGGTGGCACTATTTCCCGAAAGCACAATTGTAATAGCTTGCACACACTTCCTCTCAGTGTTAATTACGCAGTTTTTTAACCCTAAAAATTAGTTCAGTTACTAAAAGTTATAGCCAATATTTATTCTTCGCTTGCATTCTGAATTGGAATGCTTTGAGCCTTGAGTGTCAGATATAGTATGAAGATTTCAACAACAGCAACAAAACGCTTAGTTTTTATAGTGACCGTCTTCCTTCGGTGGTTTTTGAACCCATCGCTTGTAGTTTTTTTACAATAGCTTTTTATATCAATATCAACGACCTTCATGGATCAGTATGGTAATCTAGTCATGTTTTGTAAAGTATTGGATGAGAGTGCATGGATAATAATGTTTTCAGCCCAAAAATCCCTTTTGTCCGTTTTTGCAGATTACGCAATTATTCTGGATATTACATTGTTTTTCAGCGAGTCCAGAGCAAGGCCTATATTTCATATACTCATTCAGAACTGCGTGAGGCTGTCTGTCGCAATAAAATAAAAATCTAAATAGCAGTAGGATACCAGCTTGCTGTCAGTCTTTGTGTACTTTCATCAATTCATTATTTATGGTTTTGATAGAATTTATGACCAAGTGCTTGCTGGTACAGAAACCTTCCTAACCACAGTTGAACAGAATTTCTCTCCATCCGCAATAATTACAGTGCTGAATCTCTGGTGATATTTTTAAAAGATTCAAGAATTGTCATCGACTAGTAAATAGTACTTCTATAGAGCCGGTAAATTAATGCAACCCGTTATTACTGGTGAGATGGCATGGAACGTAATGAGCTAATTACATGCAATAATAATAATGCTAAGTTCGAAGAGTTATAAGCTTAAAATCCTTGATGTTTTCTCCACCACATCTTTTTAAATCGAGCGAGCATGAAATTATTAGTGCGTTATCCGTAAATACTTTATAGTCTTTGTAGTTGCAGTGGAGAAGTAGTGAAATGAAGTTAAACTGGCTGTATACCTTGTGTACACATGGGTAGATGAATCTATAAACAGACATAGCTTCTTGTCAAATATATTTTAAAGTGCAGGTCATTTTCGGGGGGGGGGGTCCGATCAACGAAATAATCTTTCAGATGAAACTAAAATGTGTTCTTATAAAGAGTGTATGAGTATTGTATATTACGCGAAACTTGAGGAGAACCTTTGTTGTAGTAAACGATAATGGTGACGATGTACACAGAGAGTAATTAATTAGTGAATGTTAGTCATCAAGAATATTTTATAAAGAAACATGACATTTATCATTTGTTTCAAATAAAATATCGGTCGTTGACAATGTAAATTATTATACTGTACGTATATTACTGCAAGTGCCTTAGTTCCGAAGATATTTGTACATTAATATTTCCAGTTGTAATACATTGTAGATGAAACTGAATGCATCCACTCTCTTCTGGTACACAATGAATACCTTCCAGTGGGTCAGAAGCCTTACACACTGCAGGTGGCGTGATATGTTTAACATGGAAGTTGCTGGCACCTTCCCATTCAGACTAGATCACCAAAAAGACTTGAATATCCGGAATATTATCCGTACGGATTGGTTGAATCCACTGCTTAGCCCTTACATTCTGAACCTTTAAGGGCTACACCCTTTCAATATTATCTTTGCAGAAAATATGCAATATTAGTCGAATTTTGAAAAGTTTCAAGATTTAATGTAACCATAGTAGAAGAAATGCATGCTGCATAATACTACCTGGCCCTCTAAACAGCATTTTTGTTTCTCCCTTCTTTCTGAGTGTTCGTCATCCCGTTTCATAATGACGTGATGTGTACATTACTGTACATCTTCTCACCACCGAAGATTATTGTTATTTTTTTCCACCGTTTATCCTGGGTGAGAGTGAAGAATAAACGAAGAAGCGTCCCGCCTTCAAGCCGTCAATTAACCCTTTCTGTCTTTCCTCCTGTACTTTTGGACATGGGGGAAGAAAATTAAAAATTATCTGACAAGGAACGTCTTACATGGACATGCTTTGGTCTGGAGGTTGTGTAATCTATCCAAACGTGATATGCCATTTCACGGCTACTCACAGACCGTATCTCACCCAGTCCCTTTAGCCCTTGCCCTTCTTCTCAACTTGGCAGCTGTAATACATGTCTAGTCTAGACCAGCAGACCAAAATGGATCTCCCCTTTTTTAAGACAACGCTTGGTTACTAAGTGTTTTTCGTTATTATTACAAGCACTACTGCGTTTCCAGTTTCGGTTTCATGCGTCCATCTTGCACGTTGCCTCCGATAGCATTGCAGAAATTAAATTTCTTTGCAAACAGCGCGCATTGGGGTTAGTCATCGGTTTGTGCCGAAACGGGCAAACTACTTCCGTATGGATCGTCGTCAAGCCTGCAAACATTTTGTGATGTTATTGAACTACATGTTCTGTCAGTAGGCCTTAATATGTTGTACAGAGAACGTAAACGTTCTATGAGTGCAACTATAGCCTCTATTGAGAAAGTGTTGAAAGACGGTGTTGATCCGTCCGTCTGGACCTTGACGCTTGGCCCCTATAATTGAATTCCTTCTAACTCAACCTGGCGAAAGAGTGATGCCTTTACCTAATTTTCAAGAACCTTGACTTCACTGAAAGTAATCAGTGTATATCATCACCCTCCTCATTCACCAGGACCAGTATGGCGAGTGATGGTCATGGATTTACATTAACAGTGGAGGATGCATCCTGCCGTTGCATAACATCCCTAACCTCGTCTTTCGTTGGACACTAAAGTTACACAGAAATTTGGCTCATTCAAAAATTTATTGATATTTCTTTCTTGAATGAACCAACCATCTATGACTTCCGTTCAGTAAGGGTGCAAGAAATGCGGGATTAGTTGCCTAGCACAAGAGAAAGGCGCTGATGCTAGTACGAAGAAAGAACACATTAGACACCAGCACGTCTTCAAGTCTGGCTTCCTTTATCATTAGACTCATTTATTCCAGCTTCAACTCTATCATTCCATTTGTCACCGAGAAAAACGAATAAGGGAGTGGAGTGTTATGGAGACAGGAAATGAGTATTTTCACAATGCGTTACACTACAAATAAGACACTTCAAGCTTACTACTGTTATACTTTTCCTTTATTTCCTACACTTCGCGGTAGGCAGCCCCAAGTCCCACCCGTATTGCTCCTTATGGTTAGGCTTCAATCATGAAAGTAGTTACCGTAGGAGGGAAGCTCTAATTGCATAGCAGGTAGTTCACCCTACAATTCTATCTACATCCATCTGAGTTATGGCACAATTTCTTAGCAGTAACAGATAAGACTCCTGACCGTTATTAGCAGCATTCAGGAAACAATTACTATCTTCGTTGCTGCCACCTCAAATTGAAACAAAACCCTCTGTCGACCACAGAACCGAACAGTTGTAAGCATAGGAGATTTAGAATTCGTTTCCATGATGAGCTACCAGCTTTTTCATTCAAGCCAATGATTCGATCTCCAGAGGAATGTAAAAACGTTAGGGGTACCGTATTCTGAAGCAAAATATATTTGTAAGTCAAGTTGAATGACATTGAAGACCCTTATGTGTGTATCATACAAGATTAAAAGCTATAACTCAAGAGTTTACTGCGGATTATGAAGAGATTACTGCATTCACAGCTCCAAGAATGACTTTATGAATAAGCAAGCTGTAATAATTCTCCACAGAGAACCGAAGTTCTCAGACGTGTCGGATTTCACATGTTAATCACGGTTTCCCATGAAGAAATAGAATTATTCAACACCTGTTTCACTACTTCAAGCGGTATTCTATTCATGATGATGATGACGGCTGCTGTTAATCTTTCTTAATGATAATCGCTGGATTTCGCGGTGTCCACCATTTTCTAATGAGGACCATGACGTTATATTTAACACGTAAATGATGCTTTGATGTATAGAAAAATAACTTCTTAACGCCATCAGGTTCATTATGTGCTGCCATATTCTCAGGTTTGAAATGATCCGACGACCGTCTGTTTGTGAAGACCGGTTGGATGACATGGTGGAACTCCAGAGGATTTAATCATGAAATACATATTTTTCACGGTGGGTTTGAGCTGTGACCTGAGCATCTCAGGCCTGTCAAAGTTGAGTCTTAGGCAATCGCCCTCATTGAACTTTTGACGTTAAATAATAAAAATTTATGTAATAATGAAAAGAGTGAGAGCTACATTAGGCAGGCTAGCATTTACATGGCAGGTTTGATTAGGAGAATATTGAAAATATGCAGGATTCTTGCTCAGAAATATAGTAGCCATGTTCACCATAATGTCACTCTCCGTGGCAATATTTGCATAAATCCAAAAAGGCATTCAATGTTCAGCTTTCTGTTGTCCTTCTTCTCGGGAACAAACATCCTTCCCTGAAAAGCTCCAATACTGCTGTGTTCACATGATGTACCCAGCTACTTGAGCGCCAACGCAAACATCCCATAGTCCTCTTTACTATGGCTAAACTTATGGCCAAGGGAATCCCCTGGTGATAGTCAAAGTGTACTGCTTATGTATGAACTGATAAGTAAAGTAAACAAAACATAAAATAAGAGGAATCGATGATAGATGTGACAATCGGAAATTCCAACTGAACAAACAACGAGAAAGTACTGTCACCGTCCGTCCGTTTGAAATTTCCCTAAATCTGTCTTAAACCCACGTAATAATACTCCCTTCCATCCATGCTAATAATAGTGGAATCTTTGCACGTAGCAAGTCACATACACCCTTAGGTACTATCGTAGGACTGTTATTGTTGCCATGTCGGATACTACAGACTTGAACGGGACGAATTTTACGATCCTCCGTTGAGTTTTGTCATGAAAAACACGAAGCATTTTCCTCCTTTTTCCCATGTCTTTCTCAAGTATCCCTCCCTTATGATGCTTTCGGGTTTTCCTCACGAGGATCCCTAAGGGAAACTCATGAATTATCAATGCAGCTGTCAAAAATGTTACTGTTTTCTGTGTGTCCATAAGGAGGCTTTCCATACAATCAGCTTTTTCTGGCTGTATTCCATAATAATAATAATAATCCTTGGTACTGGTGCCGATTGCCGCTATACAGAGGGGGAGAAGAGGTGCCGCAGTAAAGTTCTTTCTATTCAAACATGACGACAGATCGCCCACAAGATCCCACCCTTCTTTCTCACTTGTCAATATCCCAAGAAATAATGAATCTTGCAGGAAGGAGAAAAGCAGCTTCTGGATTTGGACTGACTGTGATGATGAGAGGGTAGGAGTTCCCGTCATACACATTCAACTGACAACCAAAGTCATTAGCAGTGTAGTCAAAAAACCACAGCAGCACCAGTGTTGCTTAAGCTTTAAGTAAATACTATACTCTTGTGCGTATATGTACGCCCCAATTTAATTCACACCGCCAGTGCATATTGTGTCTGAACCTGGCTCAAGTTGTTAGACAACAAAAGGGAACTGAATCATTAGACTCCAAGGTGTTTGGTATTAACTTAATGTGATTTAAGCAACCAAGTTTCCCCGGTTGCACCTTTCTTTTATGGTGTAACTTGGAATAAGCTGATTACACAAATCATTAGCCACTTCACAGTTAATGTGAGTACTACATGACAGTGTCAACACAAAGTTTATTGGAGGTATTTAAATATGTTGAACCAACGAGAACAACAACCTTTCACAATGGCTAGAGCAATGAGTATGGCATGGCAAGGCACGTGGCAGATGTCTTCTGTGGTAGTGAGAAAAACACTTGTTTCATGTTTACAGAAAGGTCTATCTGTAAACCCGGTAGGTAGAGATGCTTCATGTCAATCCTCTTTCACCAGACTTGAGAATATTTGTTCAATCATGTGTCAGTAAAAGTTGGTTTACATGGTGTCAAAGTAACGACGACATATGGCCTTGCGACGACGGGATATGCTCAAACTTTCTTTCGGGAAATAGTTTCACAACTATGTGAATCATTTCCTTTGTTTCCCTCCGAATCATTCATGATGGGTTTGTTGTACTTTTCACATAAAAAGTGGCGATAGGAGGAAGGATGGTGTTTTATTGATTGCTCAGCACGTCCGCCATTAAAATTTCGAATGAATAATGAAACTATCAAGTCCAAACAAGTCCCTTGACCATCACTGCACAGCCAAATAAGTTCGCCTTTGGATTAACTATTTGCTGCTATTCAAATATGTCCAAATGCATCTCATCACTTCAAAGTCTAATACGATAAATTGGTCCGGCTGGAAGACAAAATGCTCAAGTTGGACCTGAATTACGGAGAAAAGTGTAATGTGAGCGTGGAAAATTTGCTTGGCTTGAATGAGTTTGCTTTGAGTGCAAGCAAGTTAAAGTTGTTGTTGAAGTGTGCTGGATGAGGAGTATTGAGGAGGAAGAATAGGAAAATATCTTTAAAAGTAGCATGCCACATGATCTGTTACATGGAAAGGAAAGACAGCTGATAAATGATCGAGAGTACAGACGAAGATCAAACGACTAGCCCGCGTCCTCACGACTTTATTGGCTTCTTCCATTATGTGATTACATGATGGGCACATTCCATCTTCATTCTTTTCTCTCCATCCATCCTGCTTCCCATTACCCTCTTCTATCACCTTCTTGTATACCCATCCCTGGCACCGTCATCATCATCTTGTTGTTGATTTTTCAAACTTTTCCATAACACATTCAATGTCCATATGATAATAGTCTGTCCATACTGTGACAACATTAAATTCTCATTTCTGGTTGTATCATCCATCTGTGAAATATGTACTGCAAGAAAAATCTCCTGCACAAATGTGAAAGCCGTCTTCAATTGTTATTGCCTTTTTCTTCTTCTTAGTATTCAGGTTCATTCCAAGACAGAAGAGCAATTCTTCCTGTAATGTTACTGGGGGCCATAAACAATGTCTTTAACCGGTTTATATTGACATTTCATATTTATTCTTAATCGAAATCTACTCCTTTCCAAGACAATAATAATTATCTTACTGTAATGATGTCACTCAGCTGTTTCCTCCGTACGCACATGGACAAGAGGGGAAAAGTAAGAGGAAACCTTGTCAGCTGGGTTGGATGTAAGAATTTTTACTGTCATGAATCGTTTAGCATCTAAATGTGTTTCTACTTCATTGGAACTCGGAGAGGAACGCCCTGTTGCTTCCCCTATTTCCTTTTACTCATAATACATTCACATAAATTTTGCTTGGAATTGTGGCAAGTTAATTATTCCTGTCGAATTCTATGAAGAAACGCACTAGCAACAGTCAAACGTAAACACAATCCTTCTGCTACTTCCTTGCGACACACCAAGTGCATCACTATGGTTTGAATCAGTTCATTCATGCGTCTTCGTAGTAAACAGAACTCTTTAAATCGCTTGCAAAAATGGGATGGATGCCGTCGGTACAAAACACTTTTTTGTAATCTTAAAGCTGTAATATTCAGCAAACTTTATGAAGAGCAGGGACATGGGCATAACAGCTGGAGAATCCATATCCGCGGACTCACTGGCATCTCAATCAGTCATCAGAGGCAATAATTAAATCCTATTCTTCTTAACGGCTCCATGAGTTTCCCAAAATGTGAAGTATTTATGTCTAGTGGAATAAAAATATGACAGAGTGTTTCCGAAAGCTATTAAAAAAGCTCCAATGAATACTTGTCAAGGATACGGATTGCATAAAGACATGAAAATTAACTGATAGCTGACGAAGTGTTCCATCTGATTCGTACAGCAGCAGGGATTTCATAGGGAACGAGAAAACCATGACAGCATTTGGTTCTCTACAAGAATTTCACTCCTTTGCCACCAAAAATAGCTTTAAACTTGATTGCCCTCTGGTCTCATCTCATATCTTTAACGCTAGGCGCTGCTACGGCCCGATGTTTACTTCGTACGTCCGCATATCATTCGGGTTGAAAAGCAAAATAAAAGGCTCTTCTTCAAACGTTTTGATGGTAAATTTCTGGAGCTTCAGATGATAGGAAAGTTTAAAAGAGTTGCTCTAAGATGGTGGGACTGCAAGTAGTAGTGATCTTAGCGGAGACGAAGACCAAGTAAGCCTACCTTGGGACATATCCATCTTGAGGCATTTGACAAGAAACAACCTTATCAGTGTGATTTAAATGTCACATCTGCACCGTTAGACGGAAAGGAAAAGCTGGAGTAGCTAAAATATATTGTTTTCTCATACATATATAGCGGTTAGTTTCACGGTGAACCACAGACTACTGCAGAGGCCACGTGTCTGCAAAATATCCGATACAATACCCCAAGCTTCTCTCCCTCAAACACACACAGTCGCTTCGTGAATATATAATTTCCTCTGAATCTTCGCCACACACAAGAAGAGCTCACTTCTTCTATTCTGAAGCCCAAGATGCCCACGCTTTTTGTATGATACGACTGCATTCAAAATTTCACATTAGCATTTCCTATTAAGCGGAAGACCTGCAATAAATTTCAAATCGGAAGCTATCTTTGAGTGGTTCCTTGCATACTGCACTTTTCTTGCTTGCTTCTGCTCCGTCTACATCACAGATTGCTCCAAAATGGTGTGCCAAACTGAATGGCATATCTGTTCAGCTGGGAGAATGATTGCTTCAAACTGCAACCAACTTTCAACCGCAGTGATTTCACGGTCAGTTCGATCATATTTGCTCTTGTTGATGAACCTAGTTTGGCAGTTTTTTCGACTCAATGAGCACTGATTCATTTTGATTTAACACAAACTTGCGCACAAATGCTGGGATGACTGAAATCTGAACATTTGGGAGTTAAGTATTTATTGTATTGGGAGTAAGTTAAAAAATTATACATTATCATAATGACCAAAAGCCTTTCAAGGGAGACAATCAGTCCCTTTGGGAGAAAAAGATAGAAAAGAAGTGACGGCTCGAGCCAAGGCTCTTTCTTGTAACGTAATGTTCCCTCTATACCCCTCACCTTACAAGGAGATTCTTGTCTGGACACGTGCGAAGTACCTAAAAATGGATACTATAAAGAAGGGCGTCATATGCACCAACGCCGGAGAAAAGTCCATTAAATTGTGTATGATGATGGTGAGCATATTAATGATAATGATACATAACGAGATATTAACATCATCCATTGCCCACAGCAAGTACGAAATCTCCCTCGGATTAACAACAACAACATCAATATATTCCTGGATCACTGTAAGCTAACGAACGAATGGATAGGGATCCTTCTGTTCTCCCTTTTCCATACGAGACCAAAGTATCATGATCATCATCAAAGGGTATAATTTAGAGGAAAACGTAGGCCCAGGCCACCAGGAGGAATCTGGAGCTAAATTAGAGCGAATTGTTTTAAATGATAGGGTTCGTGATAGCAGCACAGTACCCGGCTTGTATTTGTGGTCAAAAGGCTTTTCCAGCTAGTATATAGCCAAGGGTCCTTCTCTCTCTCTCCCTTTCTCGCTCTCTTCCTCCACATTTTTATACGAGCCATAATGAGGCGGCACAATGGAACTAACCTGGCTATATAAATGAACAGACCGTGTAACAGCATTCTCATTACGAACAGCTAACTTTTGGGTAAAAAGCGCAGTAAAAATGGCAAGGAGTTTTTATCAAAGTAGATAAAAAGGCAAAAATAAATTATGTCAAAAGTTTTTACGCATTTTCTCCTTAGAGCAATGGAGAGATTTTCAGGCAGGCTACACAGAAATGAGACACAGGGCTAGGTGCACAGCTTTTGTTGGTGTACTTCCTAACTGCTACCTTGTGTGTAAAATCTGCTGCTATAGTACTATTCCTTAGCTATATATGAATGGCTCTTTCCTCGCCCGGTTCTTTAGCTCTTCTTTTGCTTTTCCACAGAGCCGAAAAAGTCTGTGCCAACATTTTTTCAAATCTTTGGATCATTTCCCTGGAGTAACAAGGACTTGTTTGAGTTTATGCGCTTTGACTTGTTCGCTCCTATATGTGTGTGTCTAAGGTCTAGGAATGTTCCAATGCTGCTTCTTTTTCTTCTAGTATGACTACTATACTGCTGGAAGGGAAGTAAAGTAGTAGTTGTGGAGACGACAACGGAAGAACACGACGGCACTAACTAGGGAAGAATTGTTCAAGTCCCTCTGCACTCTCAACTGTCGTTCCTCTCGAAGAAAACTCTTGATAAAATAAAGTCTCCTTTTATTACTACTCTACCTACTTGTTCTCCTATCTATAAGTTTTTTCCCTTTTATGACTCCCTCCCATTGCGAAGCTTCATGCTTTACGCAATTGAAGAACACACACTTATGAATAATGAGTATGTGAGTGTATGGGTGTGTGGCTTGGTTGGAAATACCGTTGTCGGTCTTTTTCAAACTTAATGGTACACCAAGAAGAAGTCTTCCATCCATGTGCAACTCCGAACCAGCGAGCCAGGCATCCAGCCCACGCAAATATCTCCAGTTTAGTTACACATACTTCTTTCTTGGCCAACTTAATCATCCGAGAGCCAGGGGCTATCCTTTGTTCATAATTTGCAGCACCTCACAAAGCCCAACTTACGCTAGAATTAACTCCATTTTTCCTTAGGATGAGGTTACTACAAGTAGCAACTTGTACCTTCAAAAAACACATCTCTTCTTACCGTCTTTCTAACCTGGTCCAGCCGCAAACTTTCGTTTGGAACTCTCATCGTCGATATCATCAAGTACACCTGTCCAAGTTGCAAGATGAGCCTTAGAATCTTGAATCAAGTTGAGTATCTTAAGCATCATCCCGAACAATATGCTCACAGATGGAGCTGTATGTAATAAAATGAGACAGAAATGCTTTTTCGGCAGTCTTCTGCAGCTTTCCATTATAGCCAGCTATTCTGGAGAGCATACTAATAAAAAGCCTAGTGCCACTCGTCATGCAAATAATGAGTGTCTCATTTCCAGAGTAATTGACTTCATTAGGAGGAAACATTGGAGCTTATTAGTGTATCATGCACCTGAGGGGATAACAAAAGAATTATTACTAATATCACGGCTTCCATCCTTTTTCCTCTTCATCTTGGAAATTCATGTCGCGAAATCCAGTTGTTTTCACAATTATTATCCCTCATGCTTTCCCTTGCCTTGTTCCTCCGGCCCGTTTTTGTGTACAAGTTTGCCAGAAAAAAAATAAACCTGATTGCATTATACTGTTACTAAACACATTACAATGGAATACAGATGCTCATGCTCTACAAATGCACAAAATCCTCCTCATGTTCTCTCCTGCTGCTGGAACCAGTCAGACCGTTTACGGAATTTGAGGAGAGGAGCAGAAGAAGGAATAATGATAACAAGCGGTGTTGTTTAATTTTTCTAAATGAGTTTCATAATTGCATATATGTGTTCCATCCGGACTAATTTTTAAACAATTGCCAAAGCGGGGGGCAAATCATTCCATGTTTAATGTGAAAAAATCAAATTTCACGCTCCCCCGGTTCCTTTGAGAAACAAAGAAGAAGATGATGATGATGACGAGGGAAATTGTAATAGAGGAAGGTAACAATTGAGTCCAAGTGTTAGCGTGCAATCATAAAATAATTGTTTACCCACACACCATCCCCACCACAGATACTGACACTAGTTTTGTCAGTCAGGTTAGCTACTATCATATTGTGGAATGCTTAAAATAATATTATATTATTTTTCTACACTTCAGC
>JAQFYD010000683.1:0-16173 GCA_034694225.1 Bourletiella hortensis | reverse complement strand
TAAGTTAAGATCTATTACAACCGTTCCATTTTTAAAACTCAGATGATTGATTGCAGAAAAAGTGTTCTTCTAACCAGCACACAGAAGCTTTCTCTCACGTTCAAGTGAAACTCCGCCTCAACGTTAGTTATTTGTCTGACATGTTTGTCTGCGTTCAAGCTTATTTCGGATCGCCTTCCGCTTCTCAAACTGAAGGCTTCGCAGCCAGTTGTAAAAATCCAAAGCAATTCCCTTTAATACTATGTAAACTTTGGACATTTCGGCTGAAGATGACATGAAGCCAAATGGTGTAGAAAAGTTTTTTACTTGCTTTTTTCCTTCCTGGAGTTCATGTTTCACTGGTCACATGAGGTCAGTTAGTCCAAGTATTGCTCACAAAAAATGCAACTTGCCCGTTTTCTCTTGTCATAATTCAGCGGGTTTCTGCAAGGCCGGATTAAGTAGAAATTTCTCATATCGCGATTTAAGAAGACGAAAAAGGATAGTCATGCTGTGGGGGCAAAGGCGGACAGTGTTACGCTAAGAAAGATTAGCAAACGGATTTAGCAAGGGCTGGAGCCTAAGTAAATTTCACTGTAGAAAAGTTTTGTTCATTGTTCCAGTCACGTGTTAGCAGGAGACTGGTATAGGTTTTAGGTTTATTCTGAAAGTATGCTTCCCATCTGTACAGACGTTGCAGAAGAGAGCCATAGAAAGGAACATACATATTTGGTAACACTGACCGAGTTTGACCCCATGGCGAAATAAGGAGAAGCATGTGGGCAAAATAGTGCCGTACAGCGTGTAGTGACAGCCAACAAGGAAAAAGTTACTACAAATCTGCACTGATTCAACGGAAACATGCGCAACTGCAGCGGACTCCTGCTTTTTTGCTCTTTCCACTTTCTAGGAGCAAATGCCAGGAGAAGTAAGGGATGAGAGGGACCTTGTATTCCACCCGTAATTTGAACATCCAAGACATGAGTTAATTCTGGTCTGAAAAAAGCTTAACGGGGACTATGTCCCCTAAAAGGCCACGAAAGCCCATCCAAGGAAGCAATCATTTCTGATTACAGCAGTTTGGCTGACTGGAAGAGTACAGTGGCTTTTCTGGAAGGCGAATGACCATGGTTGAAATGTCTGGGTGGGCATTTCCTTGTTGAAAGGATTTACGATTGCGTCTTGTAGTATACACTTGAAGATGCGGCAAAATGTTAGAATGAAGTTGTAAGTGACTCATGGGAAGGGTTAATTTGATGTGGAGAGAATTTCAGCCTGTCTAGACTTCAGAAGACAGCATCACACTCACCGTGCTCACTTGTGGGCTACGAAAGGCGTAAGTAGAAGGCGACACTCGCAGCTCACACAAATCTTTCGCACCCTCATATCCTCAGTAGTGCCAGAGGAATTTGTTACTCGTCAGGAGGAATGGACACTTATGGTCAGACTGCATGAGTTTAGCCAGTCTCATCGTCTTCAGTCCGGGTTCCATCTTCATCAGCCGCTTTCATCAATCCGTGCAAGGAAAAGAAAGTGTTTAAAATCTTCACTGAGCCACGAAAGATCAAGAAGTGTTAGTGGCAACTGTGAAATCACATCACCGGAAGGCTGCAGGAATAACCAACTGCTTACTCCATCCTCGCTGCACGGAATCAATCCTCTTGGTCCTGTTCAGAGTTCGAGTGCATTTACACTCCTGCATGTATCTGCCTGAGTTTTCTGGGTGGGTCAGTGCCCATTTCGTGAATAAAGTGTTCACAATCCCAAGGTTTTATATCTTAAATGTGTGTGAGGAAGCAAAGAAATTCTTTCTGGAGCAATTATTTGACAAGGGATCCTGCTACCTGCATTCCGTTTATCAGCCCGCGCCTGGAAAACGGAGTGAAACGATTAAGGTGATTGTGTCGTGAACGTGGATTGAGTGGCATAAGATGAACTGGAAGTTAATCATCGTCGGCTGCCTCATCTTAACATTAATCTTCACAATAATCACAGTGTCCGTCCTAAGTTCTTTCCAATTGCAGCATAATAATTCAGCCCACATCCAGAAAATTCAAGCGGGTATCTCCGGTGAGTTTCCAATTCATCCTATTTCCATTCCTTTTTTCCCCGATCCGCCGTAGCCGGTTGGATGCCGTCAGCCTTTGCCAGGCAACTGAATGTGTATATTTCTACCCTTAGCCTATCAGAACCGCTTGCTGCAAAATAATTCTGTCTCCCCTTTTAGCACTGTAACCTTGTCGTTAGAAAGAATAAAACGATAATTATTGTTAGCTTGAACAGTTCTAGAAGGAAGGTAGAGCATGATCAAGCCTGAATACTTTTGCATCATATTTAAGAATGTGTGGAAGGACAAATTTTTTGAAAATGCGTTGAATTTGGAGGACAGTATTATGTAAAGCTGGCTGAAAGGGGCTGAGAGAGTAGTTATTATATGAATGCTTTAGGATGAGGAGCAAGGACCGTGCTTATAATAATAATGCTTCTCTCGCCTCTCTTCTCACATTCCTATGCATGCTGTCTTTGATGATAGTTCTGCTAAGCTCGCTTAGTCGCTTCACTCTCTCCCCTGCTTTCGAGATGTTTTTTACTCGTATTTTTTACCCTGTTCTTCTGACCACTTTATTGCTGTCTATGACCCCCTCCCGCTCACAAGATGAAAAAAATATGGCCTAGAGCTTCTGGTGTTATTGATGAAGCTTCCTTCAGGTTCAGTTTTATGTCGTCCATTATTACTTCATGCCCACGACAGTGGATAACGAACAAATGTGGGACAGATTTGTATTATTTTCTAATTTGGATAGTCTTGCTTATGAAATTAGCACGTGTATGTCGCAAGCTTAAGTCAAGATGAACTTTCTTTTATATTCTACTGGCCCACAGTCACAAACATTTGTCTCCTGGAGGAGGGACCAGGATAATTGTTATTTTGTACCCTGTGAGAGTATACAGTAGATTATGTTACGTAACGGCACTTTCCGTAGGAAGTGCCATGCTGGTTACTTTTAGCGAAACGTGTGTCTGGTTAACCAATCTAGTGTTTATAGGTTATGACCAATTCTTGGACACTAAGAGTAAACTTTCAAGCTTACGCAAGCATAATGACAGAATCCTCCGTCAACGCCATACTTTCAAGTAATACTAGTACAGCCATAAGTTTGTAGTATACAACGTAGTTTTTTATGCTACTATCGGTCCGCCAAGCTGTCTCTCGGGTCACTCCAGAAGAATCAATGGACATGAATATGATTCGGAAATACTGTTCATGGGTTTCTTACGCCTGAAGTTAGTTTTTTTGCATACAAATGGAATGCTAGTATCTAGGAAACCGTTCATGATATCGTAAGGGCACGAAGTCATCGCAGTGGGATAACATGATGATAGAAATTCAAAACATTAATCGCAAAGGCAAAACTTGATTAGCGTACCTCCGGCTTGTCTAAAATTGTGAGGGCGCAATTTTGCAACTGTGCGACCTTGATTGCTCGTTGCTCCACTCATTTCTCTTGGTATGACTTCAGTGTTTGTCACCATAGACACCAACGAAAACCTAAGTTAAGGGGTAAGGTGTAACCTTGAAGGATAACAGTGGCACATGATTTATTATAACTTATTTTCTTTGGTTGCTCCAAAACATTTCAGACTACCTGGAACACCTGTGGCAACGCATACTTGTTTCTCGTCATTTTCATTGCATTGCGTGAAGAATTCCCTTGTGTAGCTCACCAGTTGGCCCTTAACACTGTTTTTGCTGGATAGGCTTAGCATTTGGCTGTACACCTCGAGAACTTGAGCAATGCTAAACCCTACAGGAACGGGAAATGCCTCAAATTGAAAGCGACCAGAAGCGTAGCATAGTCCGTGTACTGTTCAAAACTGCGAAAAGAGAGCGGATCAAATCCTGAGAGAGACAGAAACTGCAATGAGGAAAAGAAAGTGCGTGATGCCTCTTATTTCATGAAAAGAAAAGGGCAAAGGGACTTCGTTGCGCAGGAAGTATCTTGTGTCATTGACAATTATATTTGGGACATATTGGGTCATTCTAGAAATATGGGGTCACGGTTGAAGGGTTTTTGCAAGGAAACACGATTAAATATTCCAGTCAGAGACCGTTGGCTATTGATGCTTCTTGAGAAGGAGCGGTCGCCGCGGAATGTTCTGGGAATCCATATGCGGGGCAATGGCGATCTCTGTAAGGGATGCGGATCGCGCAAAAAATAGAAACTCATGCAAAGTACTACTAACACATAGTTAAGATGAAATGTACAAAGGAGATGATTCTGCTCACAGAGAGGCATAGATGGAAGCCTATTTAGAGAAGATAGTATTACAGGGCGTCTGAATAGGAGGGAGGGGTAAGAGCCCGCAGGCCGCGCTACACGTAGGTAGTCTTTGTATTCACGTTGAAACCATCTGCAAAAATATTTTCG
Source organism: Bourletiella hortensis (assembly GCA_034694225.1). Taxonomy (NCBI): domain Eukaryota; kingdom Metazoa; phylum Arthropoda; class Collembola; order Symphypleona; family Bourletiellidae; genus Bourletiella; species Bourletiella hortensis. The sequence goes on along the minus strand of JAQFYD010000683.1, from coordinate 11,764 downwards.
AACTCTCAGGTGTCGCGCGCCGTGCTAGTTAATATTAATGCTGCATGTTTGTTAGTCTTACAAAAGCTACGCTTGTACACACTCGTCATCGTTTTTAATTTTAAATTAATCGGAATCAAATTTTGTATGATCGAAGGAACAGAAACTTCCAGTAGAAGTAGCAGCCAGCAGAGAAAGTCTCCAGTGGAGGATCCCCCTTTGATTGATCAGAACCGTGACTATACGATCCCATACAAACTTCCTCCAACACCTCTTGATGAAGAACTCTGGTTTGATGAGATAACAAAGTCCACCCGCTTGGGACCGCCTGGAAACTCTTCGCATAGTTTTGGTATCAATAGTATTTCTAACAATGCCAGTGGAAGAAGCCCTGGACAGCGGCTGCACATTGATTCAGGCAACTTCCGCGTCCGTCTTGCCACGATCTGGGATCCACATCCCAGTTACAGATTCCACGCCTTTAACAAGGACTGGAGAATCGATTTAGTACCAAATTCCAATTTTTTTGTGCCTGGACTTCGAATCACGGAGCACAACGAGGCTGGGAATGAGAGCAGTCGTTTTGTCAATGAATACAGCGGTTGTTTCTATAATGGCGTCGTTAATGGAGACGAGAAGAGCTCCGTCGCTGTTTCCCTTTGCCACGGAATGGTAATCTCATATCAGTTTCACATTTATCTTTTCTCACTCCTTCCAACCTGACAACAGACACTAAATTCTTACAAGAAAAATTTGATGTGTGGCTTATTTTCCCCATGTTACATGCTCCGACCTAACCAGTAATTTCAATTCCACTTCACTGATTTCTATCATCAGGCAAACCTTACTATTTCTTCTTAACCGTCACTGACTCTACTATCTGACGAAAGGATGCCGGACATGTTTCGAGTATTAATACTAATTAGTTTTCTGAATGATGTTATATCACGTGGACAACCTAGTCGCAGTCATTCTACAGTAACTGACTTCGGCTTCCCCTCGTAGGGCTAACACAAGGTTAAAAAGTTGCTCCAAATTTGCATTTTCCCAAAATATGCGTGAGAATGAATAAATGCATCTTCAGAGTATATTCTTATATTGCATATGAGCTTTATTCTCAAATTTCAAGCTGCATAGTTCGACTACATTGTGAATAAAAACCGCAGTGTGAATGGATTGCTGAAATAGTTAGCATGGGAGTATGGACAGTTGACATCACATGCATTAGCAAATAAAACCCGTTTTCTGCTAGCACATTAAACGACAGTATTACTAACACGTACGTTATTGTTATTGGGGTCAAGACAGGGCATATTCGGACGTCTGATGGAAGCTACTTTATTGAACCCGTCGGTGAGTGGAAAGGTCCACACACGCCAATTCAGCACGTTATCTACAAACTTCCACCCATGCGAAATGCGCATCAAAACGATGTTCTTCACCCACGTAAGCTTCATTAACTTGAGATTCCCTTCGTTACGTTCCTGCAACAGCTGAACTCTTCTAACTTTACGCTTACCTTTTTGACTCTGGAGCTCATTATGATTAATCTTTCTCTTTTCTGTGATTCGTAAGCATAAATTATATGAAGCAGTTGCGAGACATTTTGAACTTTGGCTTTAAATTTAACTTGAAATTAGTATAGTATATGAGTGATATCCGTCCGCAGCTCCAGTGTGCCATCTTGCTCGAATATTTTACTTATTCAGAATCTGAACAACGTAGCTTCGTAAAATTCGTTGTGCATGAGGCTAATAATTGAAATGCATGGGTTTAATAGCGATTCCACAAACTCAAAAACCGCTGCCGGACGGATCATTCGAAGAAGATGACCAAGAGGGGAAGAGGAAGAGGAGATCTCAGCAACGTGTAAAGCGGTCTATGTCTCGCGAGCGGTATGTCGAACTGATGGTTGCGGCGGACACGACTATGGCGAGTTACCATGGATCCAATCTCCGACACTACATTCTGACGCTATTATCCATTGTGGCTATGGTCTACCGTGACGCGTCCATTGGGAACCCCATAAATATTGCCTTAGTTAATTTGCATATCCTGAAGGCGAAGGACTTCGCACGGAAAAGCACCAACTCCAGCAGTGGCCTCAGCGCATCAGATATGCTGCGAAACTTTTGCAAATGGCAACGTGACATAAACGAACTGGATGACGAATCGCCGCGTCACCACGACACCGCCTTATTGCTCACACGGGAAACCATTTGCCGCAATCCTTGGCTTGGTAAATGTGACACTCTCGGATTGGCAGAACTTGGAACCATGTGTGACCACTATGCCAGCTGTGCGCTGGTTCAAGACAATGGACTGAGTGCTGCGTTTACCATCGCCCATGAGCTAGGACATGTGTAAGATGATCGTTTCCTCACTTTTGCCACTTTAGATACAAAACCACTAAGGTCCTCGACTGTGTCAGTCATTCTGTGATCTTGGATTGCTAATCTCCGTCGTTACCTTACGCAAACCTTATACCGTAGCTTCCGACAACACTGGAGTCCCCGTAGAAATATATTTTCACCATATGCCAAGTTTCTACGCTATTTTCGCCGTACCCCCATGAATTAAATATTGCGAGAATAAAATGGACTAAAGGAAGTCATTAACTTTGCTTGTAGCTAGTACTCTAACAGCTGCTGTACGGCATACTGACCAGCCGTTTTAACCCGGTGATACGATGTCTCCTGATCTGCAGCCGTGCAAACTTCGTATCACACTAACCAAGATATGAATAATTTACCGTCGTGATGAGGCAATGAAGTAATGAATAGCAGGTCATGATTTGATAACCTGTTGGGCAGGATGAATATGCCGCACGATGACGACTTCAAATGCCAGTCGTTCCAGACGTCGCAGAGCAACAAAACCAGAGGTGGAGGGGAACACTACGTGATGTCGCGCATGCTGGATCACAACACCTATCCTTGGGCTTGGTCCAAATGTTCACGCCATTACCTCACCGAATTTCTCGAGTAAAGTACTTCCTTGTGCATATCAAACTTGTGAAAGTCAGGGTCAGTGTTATTTCATATTTCTTCTATGTTTTCATTAATAAGTGTATCGTTGCTATAGTGCGGGTCATGGCTCGTGCTTAGAGGATAAGCCACTCGTCGAGAACCTGATCAACGATGACGAGACCAGAAGCAACCCTAATAAACAACCGGGGGAAATATTTAATGAACACAAACAATGTCAACTAGTCTTCGGCCATGAATCCAAGCTTTGCAGTTACATGCCTGTTTGCAGACGGCTCTGGTGCACAACAGGTAATTAACTGGATAAGCGAATTCCTTGAAAGGCAAAGGGGGGATGGTTGCATGGAACAGTTCGACTACTGCCGGGTGTTGAGCTAACAACTGTAACCAATCGTCCTGTAACCAGGCCTGCCTTGATATTGACTTAAATAACTTCTGTTGTCATGGCTAAACGGAATGTTGACTTTTAGGAGATTCTGACGTGGATGGGTGCAGAACCCAACACATGCCATGGGCAGATGGAACCCCTTGTGGTGAATCCAAGTGGTGCTTAAAAGGTGCTTGCGTCCTGAAAGACTTGGAAACCCTGCGAACGGTGGATGGAGGCTGGGGTAGCTGGGGAGACTTTGGTGACTGCTCCAGACCTTGTGGTGGGGGAGTGAGAAGATCTTTAAGGGAATGTGATAATCCGCCACCTTCCAATGGAGGCAGGTAACTGCTCAAAAAAACTGTAAAGGTCGTTGATTTTATCTGCGCATTAAGAAAACAAACTCAATTTCAGATATTGCACTGGTCCGAGGGTGCGCTATGAATCGTGCAATACTCATGAGTGTGAGAACGACTTAAAAGATTACAGAGCGGAGCAATGTTCGCAGTACAATTACGACAATTTCAACATTCAGGGACTGCCAAAAGATGTGCAGTGGGTGCCGAAGTACACAGGAAGTAAGTCAGATTTTCTTTCTAGCCTGTGTTAAAGTAAACAAAATGAAAACAATTGAAATCGTTGCAGTTAGCCCGAGGGATAGATGCAAGTTATTCTGCCGGGTGATGGGCTCAAGTGCATATTACTTACTAAAGGAAAAAGTGATCGATGGGACACCATGTGGTCCAGACACGTTTGATATTTGCGTGAACGGTGCGTGTTTACCTGCAGGATGTGACAGAAGGTTGCATTCGACAAAAACTTTAGGTAAATTCGAATACGGAAAATGTACAGAAACTTAATGATGGAGAAAATTATGTGAATCATGTAAATTTGTGTGCACATGTTAGATATTTGTGGAGTCTGCGGAGGAGACGGTTCAACTTGCCATACAGAAAGCGGCTTCTACAACGAGTCTTCTTATGGATACTCCACTGTTGTAAGAATACCCTCAGGTGCCTCCTCCATAGACATTCGTCAAATATCTCCAACTACAAGGGATGACAATTATCTTGCCTTGTTGGACCCATCCACAAATGAATATTTACTCAACGGTCACTTCGTTGTGTCCATGTTCCGCAAAAACGTGCACGCCTCAGGCACTATCCTTGAATACAGCGGTAGCGATTCAACAACGGAACGTGTAAATTCTTCACGGCCCATACAAGCTGACCTTGTCGTCCAAGTTCTGAGCGTCGGCAAGCTGACAAGTCCAAACGTTTACTACCAATTTGTAATCAGCCGCAATACTTCTTCTCACCAGCAAAGTGCTGGTCGATTCAGTTGGAGAATAAATTCTTATAACTGCAGTTCGCCGTGCTATGGAGTTGCAGTGCCCCAGTATGAGTGCTACAGGGAGCACGCAATAGTGAACAGCCGTTACTGCGGGCATCTAACCTATCCTACTTTGAAAGCAAAATACTGTAACACTCATTGCAAGTACACTTGGAAGCTTCATACTAGTTCGGACTGTATTTTAAATACAGATTGTGGGAAGGGGTACAAAAATCTTGTCTTCAAATGCAACATAGTTTACAATAATGGAACCAGTGTAACAGTTACTGAGGGAAAATGCACTCCGGAGTCTAAACCAAATACACAGGAGCCTTGTGTGGTTCAGTGTGATGCCCCCAAATGGAAATACGGTGCTTGGGGAGAGTGCGACGTCGTTTGTGGTGATGGATGGCAAATACGTACAGTTGTGTGTTCCTTTCAAAACCAAATAGTGGATCCCTACTATTGCGGAAATGTGAGCTCTGGTGGACACATGGTGGCAGACGGAGAAGACAAAGGAATAATTACTACAATTATCGGCAAGAAGATCACTATTAAGCGAAAATGTAACGAGCGGGAATGCGGTCAATGGAAAATTGATCAATGGTCACCGGTAAGGATCCCTATAAAGTCACTCCAACAAAAAAACTGATTATAAAACTAGTTGTGCTTTGTTTTCAGTGCTCTCGACCTTGCGGTGAGGGGTATTCCCGAGCAGCTTATGCATGCTACCTGCAATCTCAGATAATTTCGCCCAATTTTTGCCTTCACTCGGCCAGGCCCGTAGTAGAGAGAAAATGTGATTTACCTGCGTGTCAGTGGGCACTCGGTTCCTACACCTGTGATCAGTGTGGCGTAAACACAACGCGTAAACTTGAATGCGTTGTCAGTGGAACTGGCCAGGTCACGGAGGATCAACACTGTGGTGACCAGTTGAAACCCAGCGCCCATATTTACTGTGGAGATTGTTCCCTTCCGGAGAATGCAAAGTTAGTTTCAGATGAAGCTAGAATTAATTCTGCCTCTTCAACCGCCTTACGTCTAACTCTCGATTATGGAGAATGGGTTTCCGGCGATTATAGCGGGGTAAGGGAGTGGATATTTAACTGCTGAGCACAAACGAAGAAATACCACCTCAGATACCTTTTTGTTGTTTTTCCTTAGTGTATTAGGAGAATGGAAATGAACGGACAGTCTTATGTTCGTACCAGAGAAGTAACATGTACTAAACAGAGTTGCGACCCTGCCACGAAACCAGTTACGCTCGTTGAGTGCGGCCATTGGTCGACCGGGAAGTGGTCCGAATGTAATGCTACCTGTGGACGAGGCCATGAAGTGAGAACTGTCTCATGCATATTGCAGACACAACCGACAGACATTGAAAACTGTCCACCCCCAGCTCCTCCCAGCAGCAGAGAATGTGTAAAATCAGCAGACTGTGAGTGGAAAGTAGGGCCCTGGTCAAAGTGCTCGAAGGTATGTGGCCAGGGCGTGAAATTACGGCAGGTCGTCTGTGACACTCAGACTTGCATAGGAGATAAACCAGCGGACAGGGAAACTTGCAACGAAGAGCCTTGTCCTTTGTGGGTTGCTGGAGAATGGAGTAACTGCTCCAGCTTATGCGGAGGGGGTGTACGGGAAAGGAGCGTCCGATGTGTGGACTGGGACTACAACCCTGTCAGTGAAAGTCGATGTTCTAATCTGCTGAAGCCAAATACGTCGGAGCCCTGTGCGGATTGGGACTGCGGCGAAATCAATGCTGTGGACGACAGCCATGCCTACCGTTGGTCTGTAGGAACGTGGTCCAACGTAGGTCCCACTAGTGCTTATCTTAATGCATGGCACTGGTTCTAAAAATAATCTGAATTAATTCTAGTGCACTAAGAAGTGTGGCAAGGGCTTCAAAACTCGAAATATTACGTGTACTAAAATAAATTATTCCTCTGGAAGGGTTATTTCTACCACAGTTGCTGACAATTTCAATTGTAAAGGTAAGCAACTGCTGAGCTCATTCAGGTGCTGAGAGTCACCTAAGTTTGAAGTTTTACTTATTTCGTTACTTTGATATTGCAGGACCAAAGCCTCGGGTGAAACGAGGATGCGCGAGATTTCCATGCTCCTTCAAATGGATTACTACCCCTTGGTCCGACGTAATGACGATTTAAGTACTGTTCCGGTTCTCAGATTTCTGCCTATTCATATCTAATGTTTTTTCACATGAATTAAAGTGCTCCAGAGAATGCGGATACGGAATTCAGGAACGCACTGTGAGCTGTCACCGAGTGAATCAGTACGGATGGATTGATCCAGATGCGCTCCATTCGTGTAATGATGACGACAAACCCAAGAACTACAACTACTGTTTTTTGGGAGATTGCCAGGATCTCTACCGGTAAGCTATCATTCTCAGGTGGGTTCCATAGCCAAAAGTTTCGATCATAGCTTGTAAATATTTCTTTTAGTTGGAAGGTAGAAGCATGGACTCCTTGCTCTACTAAGTGTGGAAAGATAAATCGCCAAAAACGGCGTGTGTACTGTATAAACAAGAAAACTAATAGTCGAGTGAGCGCCAGTCATTGCAAGGAGGATTTAAAACCTAATCGAAAACGCAAGTGTCCCTTCGTACCATGCGGCTTGACATCCTGCGCTGGTTTACCTGATGGAAACACAATATTAGTTGTAGCCGGGAAAAACGTAACGGTTTACTGTTATCATGGGATGGAGTACATTAACTTACACAGTGAAGATAATTACTCAGAAGTTTATGAGAAGAGGTAAAGTATTACCTTCGCTTGGACAACTTTTAGCTGTCTGCCACCAAGTTGTTACTCAAGTTTTTACTTGAATGAGCTTAACAGCTTTCTTAATTTTCAGATTGATTCGTCCTGAGACTTGCCCAAGAGGAGGGTCACGCCTTGATTCTTGTGAATGCATCGTCGACCGAAATCGTAAATCAGGTTTCACGTATTACGATAAAATACGTTTGAACGTCACAAATCTACGTGTATTAGGTACACAATTGCTTCCTGTTCGTACTAAAATCTCCCTCCGTGTCAAAACAACTGACTTGATGGTTTGCTTAACTTACAGCCGATAATCACGAGTTCACACGTCAACTCATGGGTTCACCCATAAATTTCGGTGAAGCAGGTGACTGCTATTCGTCCATTAACTGCCCCCAGGGAAGATTCAGTATTAATTTAAATGAAACCGGATTTAGTGTTAGTCCGGAAACGGTCTGGATAAGCCACGGTCACCGAGCCTCCATGTGGATTCATAAGAGCAAGGTAAGGTATCTCGTTCATCGCCAAATTATAAGGTACTTATAAACTCGCACGGTTTTTGAAACTCGATCTGCTTGTTTACGATGTTTATTGTGATTGTATATAGCACCTTTCGTCAGTGGTAATGTTCTTGATATTTTACAGCCATAATGTTGCCCTCAGAGAAGTTCGATGAATATGGAATAAATAATTTTCATAACTGAGCGATTGTCATATTTTGTTCGGTTTCCAGGACAGCAATGTAGTTACGGGACGCTGTGGAGGATACTGTGGATCATGCTCGCCTCATCGATTAACTGGGATAAAGCTTCACGTGCAATAAGCGCGATACGGGTTCTACTGCTGCTGGAGGTAGATGCCAGCATGCGATTGTGCGGCGTTATTCGGTGAAGCATTGGGACCTACTGTGAAGCTGGAGTTTTAACAAGCTGATGGAAGAAAGTGATGGTCACCGAGACAAGAACGTTACTATGAAGGCTCGTTTTGGGGGGATGTGCATACTACATAAAAATCGCAGTAAAAATGCATCGTATCAATAAGACAGTGTTAGCTTTGTATTGCAAATAATTATTACTAAGGAACGGACTTTACCTATTTTACTGCAAGTCTAGTCATTGTACTGAAAATCGCCTTTAACACTATTGTTACACTTTTGTAATTGTATGATTATAATCGCTAGTAGTTTTTAATGTCTAGGCTATGAAAGGGTGGCTGCCGAAGCCAGCAGAATACTCAAAGTATGTCATTGTGTCATCCTCGGGCGAATTGCAATATGTGTGTGCCTGCAACTGTTTGTGCCAAGAACGCCAGCACCTGATCTCTACAGTCTTCAGCAATCTCAAGTCATTCAGCCGAAAAGCCGGGCATTTATGGTCCATTCCATTCCAAGATGAGTCACCTGACAGTGCCATGGTCCCTGTCGCGGAATATGAGTAAGAGAAGTGATCCTGTTCACTGAGTGATGTTCGTGCGCAGTTCCGTGGATTAAGCCGCTGGGTTTCACCAACTTCTGATGAATATGCCGTACACTTCACTCGTGACGTGAAGAAATGTGTGGTGTTAGAGTTTTGGGTGGCACGTGTCGTTCATTCCTCTTCCCTCAAACATATTCTCGAATCGAATACTGTCAGACAAGGCAGGCTTCTCGTTTATTTTGGCTTGGCTCACTTTCTGACGTTGCTCTTGCTCTCTCATTAATTGGTTTAATGGGTGTTTGACCGTTTGATGACTTCTTTAGGAATATCATCGCTGAAAACGTTTCACCTATAGTAGCAGCATTCGATCGTAGTTAGCCGGGCTTAATTAGCTTATAATCACACGCGACGGGCATGTATAGAATCGTTGCGGGACTGTCAGTGGAATGTGGGAACTAGAAGGACTTTTCGTACATGTGAAAGTAGTGGAATTCTATTATTGGAAGACGCACTAAACTGCCAGTTTTTCAAACCTCTTGTGAAAGAATATTTGTGTACGTGGCCTTTTTGTCGATGTGATTCTGAAAACCAAAGTAACCACAAACATAATTGAATTTTCTAGACTTATTTTGTTCCAGATGCGCATTTTTAGCTAAAATATGTATTAAGCTTTATGTTGCTGTTTGTAACAATTGTAACCTTTTACGTAGAAAATGGGAAAAGAACAGAGAATGCCTTATTCGCAAGTGTAATACAAATGCCATCTTCAAAACATGGAGGCATACCGAAGCTGTATGTCACGCCGTGCGACATAAATAAATGATGCATCGTGTACCGTGCAGCTGCTTACTATGCGATCTCTAGTTTCATTTCCATCCAACGTTGCGTCCAGATACCTCTTTGTCTGTGAGTGCGAACGTAAGCAGTAGTTTGATTGACACATTTACGCTCGATGTACGAATCTACATGTTGCAATTTACCTCCACTGTACATTTACCGGTCACGGTGAGACCTTCGCAAACTTTTCGGTCGCAAATTACTCGAATCGGCAGTTCTTTTGAGTAACGCAGGTATGAACTGTTTAGCGTAGAGGGCGCTACAATCATCGGAGCAATCGGACATCGATTTCACAAAATATTTCGCGAGGCACCACCAACCAGATTCCAGCAAAACCTATTAAGTTTCATGGCAAATTGTTACATAACGTGGACATGACAGTGAAGAACGTACAGCAGTAGGCATGCGCAGCAGAATTGTCCCACTTAACCCCTTCATGAAATATATAACCGGGTACATAAAATCTCTCCTACGATACCTAGACACATGCAGTTGCTGAGAGAAGAAAATTAAATTGCTGTCTCTAATCCATTATCCATTACGTCGTAAAAGTTACAGCACAAATAAACTGCAATTCGAGACAGTGTGCCCTCATCCAGCCATCATCCACAAGCATGGTGCCTGAGGCTGCTGGTTGCGTGAGTTGAATGAAGCTCATCAGGGGTGACAAGATGACCTGTACTTAAGAGGACAGTCCTATGTATGGGGTCGGTCTTTTCCCGTTTAAGTACATTGTGCATATGTTATTTTCCATATGCATATGAAAAAAGTCCTATACGTCGGGACAGGATAAATGGTCACCCTATTCGGACACCCAAGGTGCACTGGGACCGGGAGTACTGGACTGACACTACGTTGGCTATAGGTTCAGGACAAATTCACAGTCAATACAGCACACCTAATCCCGTACAGTTTCAAAGTCGTTGTATCAGCTGTTCCGGGCTTAAGACCCTATAGCGTAGTCAATTTTAAGGAACGACAAAAACAGTTCGATGCTGTATTAGTGGATCTCCACTAAATGAAACCAGCATGTATCACTGAGGCCGAGAAATACCCGTAAATAATAAGCAAGAACCTGTAGTAGCACTGGCCTCAATCAGAACATACGTAGCCCCTTTAGCTCAGTGGTTAGAGCACTGGTCTCGTAAACCAGGGGTCGTGAGTTCGACTCTCACAGGGGGCAGAGTATATTTTGAAATATTTAGCTGGTATATATACTATATATTGGATTTTTCACATACTAAACATCATTTCAAAAGTTATTGGATTTTTGGACATCTCAGCCGTGTTATAATCGGCGGCATAATCGTCGCATGTTATCGTAGGCGAAGTGACCCACTGAACGATGATGTTAAATTGGCGGCAATTTATGGCTTCATTTACTACTTCATTTACAGTATATACTCAACTTTTAGGGCTTAATTCGATTAATCGGGTCCAGATGATGTCCATCTAAGCTAAGCTCCAACTAAGCATTGCAGCCAATAACAGCACTTCAATTCACACAAATCGTGACAGTCAGTGTCCGTTTGTATCCGCACTGCCCTTTGAATAATTATAAACTGGAGTGCACATTCTTGTTCCCCGAATTCTGATACTTCTCCGAAACAATTCTATTATCGTCATAGCGTGCCTACTAACCCAACCAACCACTCTGTTATCGGGCATTTGATTTGCCTAGCCTATATGCCTGCCTGTAAATTTCTGATTTTTTGGTGCCTATATTAGGGCCTAAATCTTATTTTCCGCCTACCTGAGCCTAGCCTAAATAATTTCGGTGCCTGCCTAGGCCAGAGCGTAGATATAGGGCCTACATGAAGGCTGGGTGCCCATTTTCTGCTAAAATGTTGCAAAAGGTTCGCTTTTTTCAGAGTTTTTGCTGACATTTGCGAAGAATTTTTGGGGGTTGCCACGCCAGACTTAAAATTTCAACCTCCTTTGCTTTTACTCAGCCAATTTATTTTTCTTTTTCCTGTATCTCCTGAACGGTTGAACCGATTCCCAAGCTCAATAGCTTAAAGTCAATGGGAGGTAAAACTGCACCTAACTGAATTTTTGCACCTC
>JAQFYD010000682.1:0-16173 GCA_034694225.1 Bourletiella hortensis | reverse complement strand
GTCTCAAATTGCGCAGAAAAGTTGTTAATTGTGATTTTTACAGTTTTTCTGCGCAGATGTAATGTACATTTTTTGCGTAGAAAAACTGTATAATACGGTAACAAAACTACACTTATGATTTCATTTCAACAAAAATTAAATTACATTTCGATTTAAAATTTTGCACAGAAACATTTAATATATAGCCCGTTTTCTGTAGAAGAAGTATATATAATTCTACAAAAATTTAAGCATAATTAAATATATAGTCTTTAAAATCATTAGACAGGTATCAAAATTCGATTAAATTTCAAGTTTCGAAATTTTTTGTGAGGCAATAAATTATAAAAAAGCTGGAAATTTCAACCTAAATAAAATGTTCAAAAATCGTGATAAAACACCAAAAGCATATAAGCGATATTAATCTTTTTTACTTGCAATTCAATGTATTGAATTGTCAAAATATAAAAATAAAAATATTTTATTGGATGATTCAAATAATAAAAAATAATTTGAAAGGTAGATAAATGATTTACATGTCCGATTTATATACTGATGCCAATATATATTTCAGGCTTTCATGTTCAAACATTAAAACAATGCTAAACCTTATCTATTTTTGTGATACCTTCAATAAAATTATAACTATTCGATTGTATTTTATTTATAAATTGCTTTTTACTAATAATCTTACAGATTCGTCATCATCGTGAAAAATAGACTATGTAAATCATACAGCTACCAAATTAATGAGATTCTCTGTAGCTTCAAAAAATAAAATATGATTGCATGAGTTTTTATTAAATGAACTCAATTTTAGCCCTTTATGTATCAGGGACCTTTTTTAAAAAATTTCAAACAAATTTCAAAGTATATACTTTTCATTACAATTTATATACTTCATTTACTTGATAGAAAATTTAAGGATACTTGTACAATGAGTTAAAAACAATAATTTAAAAGCAAAAATTTAGTAAAAAGCTTTATTGAATTGAAAAATAAGGTTATGAAAATAAATAGCATCATATTTGAAATCTTTAAAATCTATTCGATGATAATCGTCATTTGACTTGGAAAAAGTTCTTGTTAAAATATCAGAATAGTTTAATAAATCATACAACTCATGTTGTAAACTCAACTTCAGACTTACATATTTTTCTCTAAAACCAAAATTCAATATAGTCCTAAATAATTCGATCTAATCAACAAGTTGTATGAAAATACTCAACAAATCAATAAAGTTGTCTCAGAACAAATAATTTCTGCTCTCTATATATTTTTTGGATGTTTTTAAATGTTTCTTTAGTATATTATTTATAAATAATTCGTACTTAATTATGAGTTCTGTGTACCTTGTCTTGTTTATGGAAATAAAGCTTTTAATAGTATCCAATGTTTTTGACGCTTTATAATGCTCGCCATAATTAAATTTGCTCACAATTGAATCAACAATTTCAAAATTATTAATAAAAAATAGTTCACCTTTGTAAATCATATTTTGAGATTCTATAATCAACTTTCTTAACTCGAATTCAAATAAATTTGATTTTATAAAGGATACAAATATTACAGTTTTCATATTCGTATTATTCATGTTATCAAACTAATATATAGCATTTGCTGATCTTTATTTAATTAATTATATATGGTATTTTCATTAATTATATTCAATAAGCAATTTAATAAATAACAATTTTTTAAAAGCAATTATTATAGTAAAAATTGAAATCGTAGTTTTAAAAAGCTTTATATAAAGTATTCGGCTCTTCAAATTTGCACAATATCATGTTGTGATATCTTTTGATTTGTGGTAATTTAGATATCTGAATATTTATTTTCAATCCAGTAAACTCCAGTGCAACCTTTATATTAAAAACAATCGTAGCCTATTGATTTATGAAGATTTTATGTTCCGGATGTTCAATATAGATTGAGGGGGTTTATTTTCTTGTTTATAAAATTGATCAATTTAAATAACTGCTTCTTGATTGATTTATTTGCTTGTATTTATATATTTTTTACAAAAGCTTTCATGTTTTCTTATAATTCGCCATTACAAAACACTGGAAAAACTTGGTCTATTTTTCAAAAATAACATTTATTTAATATTTATCAACTTTTATATCTTCTTAAGAGTTAGTCTGAGCATTATTATTATATTATATATCAAGTTTATATTTTGTATCTATTTATTAGGTTCAATATGAAGGTATAATTCAGATATTTTCTTTAATATTCACAAATATCACAAAAATTGTTCTAATTTGAATGATAATTTAAATTTTAATTGTAATTTTTAAAATCGTGTAAATGGACTTTACTTTTGAATTTGAAGTTCTTTTTAAAAAATATGCAAGTTTCACCTTTCTCGATTTTGAGCACTATCTATAATGCATGCAGTCTCTCAAATATTTTACGCGCAAAAATTTTGACATGTTTTTGTGCAGGATTGCTTTATTATTTTTGCGCTTAAAAGATTTGAAAGAATGTACTTTTAAATTGCTTCATTAAATCTAACAATGTTATAAAGAAATTAAAAATACTAAAACCAATGGATCATTTTAATATTTTAGTTTGCTAAGAAAACTACAGTATTTCATGGCTTATTTGCGCAAAAAAATCGACAGGTTATTTGCGTAGATCGCGTACATATTTTGAAACATGTACAAAGCTGAAAAATAATTAAAAGAAAAAAAATATTATGAGAAAATATTGACTTAATTTATAAAATGATCAATCAATAACAAATAATTATTTCTGTGATCTAATAAATGATTCAATCATTGTTTGATCAGGTGTAAAACTGATTTAATAAGAACTTGATTAAATAATGATAAAAAAAGTATTTTATGGTGGTCATTTCTTTTGTTTTATTAAAAATATCTTTTGATTTTATTATTTCAATTAAATATATGAAAGTATATCATTTTTTATATCTAAAACATTTTGCGCAAATAACTTGAAAATAAAAAATTTGGCGGGTTATTTGCGCAAGTTCACACAAGATCGATGTACATTTTGTGCGCAAATAACCCATGAAAGACTGTAGTAGTTTAAAATTTTGTAAGCTTTCTTTAGAAGAAGTGTTAATGATATCTCTGAAGAAACCTGTTAGATATGGTGAGATAATTTCGAACGAACCCAAAATTGAGAAGCTCATATAAAGCGAGGGCCTCTCTTGCGCTTCTGTTATTAGGATTAGAGCTCAGTTTGTCTTATTAGCAGAAATCCCAAGCTATATCGACTTTTAATATAAAATTTCACAATATCAAATCAAAATATTTTAGCAGTTAAAAGTGCCTTATAAGTAATTAGCTCAAGTAAACAGGATTGTTTTTTTAAAAATATCTAAACTTTTATGAGTACAGTAGTGTGATTTTTATAGAGCATTTTTTGCCCTTAAAATTATATTTGCCCTATAAATTTAATAATTAAATCATTAAATAACTTTCAAAACATTTTAAAATGTAAAAGAAAAAATATGATGTGTGAAATAAAAGCATTATTTAGTGTCTTTATATTAAAATAAATATTTTAATAAGTTCGTTTTCGAAAAAAGCTTCAGTTTTAAAAAATTCCTTTTTTGGAAACTTTTATTTAATATTCATAAATTTTTGTTTTCTTTAATAATTTATTCACTAATACAAAAAAATTGCTTTAAATTCTGGATCGAGTACTGCTTCAATAAAAACTAATCAGAAATCATAAATATTTTTTAAATATCTTGATTTTTTAATTTTGTTTTGGAATCAATTTGCACATTTTCTCCCCTACAAATTTAAGTCCTTTTACTTGTAAAATTATGTAATTTCTAATGACCACAAGATTTTTGCCCTTTATATTTCAGGTGCCCTATATATTTATTGTTTCTTTTAATTATTGTGATTTATGTACCAAATAAAATTTAAAAATAAAAGGTATGCTGCACTATTATGAAGCTAAGCTTTATTTAAATATTATTTTTATTGATTTCAAATCATTTTTGAGCAATTTGCCCTATAAATTTTGAAACATACAGCTAAATTTGAGCCCTATAAAAATCACACTACTGTATTTTAAAAAGATTAGAGTTATTTAAAGCAAAAACAAAAATTTAAAAAATTTAGTAAAAAGCTTTACAAAACTGTGAAATAATATTATTATAATAAACGGTAGATTCTTTGAACACTTTAGAATCTATTCGATGATAATAGTTGTTTGGCTTAGAAAAAGCTTTTCTTAAAGTATCAGAGTACTTTAATAAATCACTCAGTTCTTCTTTTAAACTTGGTTTCAAATTAACATATTCTTCACTAAAACCAAAGTTCAATATATTCTTAAATAATTTGATCTTGTCAACAAATTCTATGAAAATACTCAACAAATCAATAAAATCGTCTCCAAACAAATCCACTCTACTCTCGATATACTTTTTACATGATTGCAAATGTTTCTTTAACATGTTATTGATTAGCAATTCGTGTCGAATGATGAGTTCACTATACTTGTTTTTATTTATAGTCATAAAGCTTTTAATAGTATCTAATGTTTTTGATGCTTCATAATGCTCTTTATCATTATATTCGCTTACATTCAAATTCATGATTTCAAAATTATTAATAAAAAATAATTCACCATTATAAATCATATTTTGAGATTCTATAATCAAATTTCTTAATTCAGACACAAATAAATTTGATCTTATAAAAGATACAAACATTATGGCTTTCATTATATTATTTTCATATAATAGTTGAATTTATAATAATTGAAGATCTATTTATTAATTATATTTAGTATTTTCATTAATTATATTTAGTATTTTCATTAATTGTATTTAATTAATAATATTTTATTGAGAAAACAAAATTTTGTTTTTGAGGCTATTAATTAATATTTAGAAAAATGCAATACTTGTTTCAAATAGAAATTAATATAAAGTAATTTATTGAAAAATAAAAAAAAGTTGGCAATAATTTACAGGTTAGTTAGAGAATTCCATTAGAGCGTGCAACTTCCTAATAATTCATACAGTAATATTTCTTTTTCAGTGTCCTTGCTAGCTTATAAAACTTATAAAATAATGTTAAGAATTATTGAAAAAATTTTCATTATATTATAAGCTATTTATTTATTCATTTTTTGATTGTTATGAAACCATACTTAGTTTATAGAATATACAACATTCATTTGTATATATTCTTACAGATATTATCCCTATTTTTAATAGCGCCAAAATGCTAAGTATTAACACTTTATGAAAATGATGCAAATTTGGATCTAATAAATTCAATTTAACAACTTTTTAATCCTAATTTCAAATGTCTCTGTCTCATCTTGATATCAGCATGTCACCAATATTTTTGAAAATCAGATTTTAAATTTTGTCCTTAGTAACACAGAAAACATTTAAAGCTTGACACTTATTATGCAAGTTAAGTAATTTCTAAATTAGAAAACTAAATACAAAAAAATAAAGTTTAGGACATAATTAGTACATAGGTATTTTTTAAATTGATAATAATTTTATTATATTAGTATATTTCTAATATTTTAATTTTATCTGCGTATAAAACATGTATAATTGTCGATATACAAAATGAATGTTAATAAAAAGCTTATAAATTGAAAAGTTTCAAAAAATTTAATAAAATGACTTATTGAATAACTCAATGATATTACGAGAATATATAATTGATTCTTTAAACCTATTAGTATTACTTTGAATATAAATAAAATGCAATTTAGAGAATGTTTTTAATAAAATATCAGAATATATCAACAAATTTTGAAATCGATATTTTATGCTTAATTTTATATTTGCGTTTTCTTCATAAAAGTTAAAACCTAATATATTATCGAATAATATAATGTCAGCAGTAAATTTGATAAAGATAGTCAGCATTTTTATAAAATAATATTTTAGAGAAGTAAATCTATCATTTACATGATTTTCAAATAAATTTAAATAAAGCTCTAGTAATTTAGATAAGTCGTTTTCATGTTGAATAATTAAATCATTGTTCTTCGTTTTATTTAGTACAATCAAGTGCTTAATCAAACTCAAAGTCTCTATAGTCTTTTTATACTTTTCATCATTAAAATCAACCTTAAATAACTTGCTGACAAATTTGAAATTAACTATAAAAAATAATTTGCCATTATAAATTATATCTTGACATTCTATTATAATATTTTTTAACTAGGATTTTAAAATGTTTGATTTTATAAAAGGAATAAGCGTTATTATTCTCATTTATTGGTTTTGGGGTTGTTTATTATATTTATATTATTAGTTGATCATTTATTTATTAATTATATTAATATTTTCATTAGCTGTACCTATATGATTTTCATTTATAAAATAAGTTTGTTTTTATGACATAAAAATTTAAAAATAACAATTTAAGAATTTTACACAGAATAGTTTAATATTAATCTACAAAAACTTTAATTAAATAAAACAAAATATATAAAATGAATGTTTAGTAGAAACTATATAAAACAGATACTATCAGAAAATTAAAGGGGAGGCATCGTTAGAATTGTAAGGCATAAATAGATAAAAAATTTAGCGTTTTGTACATTTTTGGTTTTAGAATTTAACAATGTAGTTAATAATATTTTTGTTATTTGAGTATATATTTTTATCAAATTTTATGTTTATATCCATTGATTCGTGTAGTATTTCTTTATCATGCAATTTATGACGGGTGTTTGATATATCATACCTTCTTTTATATTATGTCAAGACAAATTTTTTATTGTTAATCAGTAATGTATTCTTGTGTTTTTATAGGGCTTTCACTTTTATATATTTGATGTTTCTGGTAATGGCCTACAATTGGGAAGGGGACAGTCATACATATTACATCATCAAATATAATAATGATTAAATCCATTCTATATTAAATTATATTACTCTGTTTCGAAATAAGTGTCCACTTTTGAATTTTAAAGCGTTTCGAAATAAGTGTCCACTTTTGATAATTAAAACATTTATTCTTGATTAATATTTTAAAGGCTAATATTTATATATTCTATTTGAATAGTTGTGTCCTAACTAAGATCAACTATTAGATTTTAGAAATGATAATTTAAACAAGTTGTATTCTGTTTTTATATTTTAATGAAAACGTCAAATGATTTAATTTATTGAAGTTTTGACATATTTTGATGAAATGTGAAAATTTAAAGTGATGTTTCACATTTTTTTTAATAATAAAAGATTAAATATAATACTAACTAAAAAGTAAAAATCGTACAGCATGTATAAACAAAATATTTATATAACAATATATTAAAAATAAGATATTAATTAATATTGCCCTTATTTTTATCAAAAAAGTAAAAATGGACACTTATTTCGGAACAGAGTAGTATTTATTAAAAAATATCGCAATAATTTTTTATAATTTATTGTATTTGAATATTTCGGTTTTTAATAGTTTTTTCTTTTTATTTTTTTATCTTTTATCTTATTTTTGTGATAAATAGACAAAATGATCTCATATGTCTCACTGTACTCCCAATTGTAGGTCATTACCGATGTTCTATTTTTTAATCAATTTAACTATAAGTATTTTATTTTTATTATATATTTTTAATTGTACAACATTAAATTCTTGAATTTTAAGTGAGATTTCAAAGTCTTTTGACGTTTTGATAGTTATAAGTGTTTTATGGATAAATAAATAATCTTTAATGAATTTTTTTTTGAAAATTTTTTACATAATTGCGAGTAAATTAAAAAAATTTAATTATTTAAAGCAAAAATAAAAAATAAAAATTTAGTAAAATGCCTTAAAAAATTGCTCAATAAGGTTATTATAATAAATAGTAGATTCTTTAAATTCTTTAGAATCAATTCTATAATAGTTTATACTTTTCTCGGAGAAAGTTTTTACTAGAATGTTAGAATAAGTCAATAAATCATGTAAGTCATGCTTTAAGTTAGCCTTTAAATTAACATATTTTTCACTAAAACCAAAACTGGATATTTTGTTAAGTAAGTCTATCTTATCTACAAATGGTATAAAAGTACTTAGTAAATCTATAAAATTATTTCCTAATATGTCAGCTTTACTCTTTATATATTTTCTATTTGATTCCAAATAATTTTTCAATATATTGTTTACCAATAATCCATGACGAATGATGAGATCAGTGTAACTTTTATCATTAAAATTCATAAAACTTTTGATAGTATTAAGTGTTTTTGTGGCTTTATAATGCTCGTTATCATTACGTTTTTTCACAGATAAATTATTAATAAATCCAAAATAATTTATAAAAAATAATTCGCCATTATAAATCATATTTTGAGATTCTATTATCAACTTTCTTAATTCGAATTCAAATAAATTTGACTTTATAAAGGAGAAAAATATTGCGATTTTCATATTATATCTTTTTTGTTTTTGGTGAATTTATAATATTTGAAGATCTTTGTTTTATTGATTTTATTGTGTATTTTATTAATTATATTTAATTAATAATAAGTTGTCGGCAAAATTTTAGCTTTTGAAGGAGTTAATAAATATTTATAAAATAGAAATTTTGGTTTAAAATAAAAGCTCGTATATAAATAGATTTTGTATCATTTTATGATACCAGATATTGCTCTTTGTATTATATTATCGAAAAAGTTTCGCATATTTAATATTGTTTGATTTTTATAAATTCTTTAAAAAAGAGGAAAGAGAACAATCTGTGTCGAAATTGTGATTAAATAGCTAACTTGATAATAATTTCTTAAAATCTTGGTACTCTAAGTTTTTTGTCTTTTTTATAGAATTTTAATTTATGATTTTATTTATTATATATCTTACCTATTTTCTTGAAAACTCTTGAATAAATAGCTTTAAAATCGGTATAAATTTTTTTATATAAATACAAATCGATGTTGCACTTTTATTTTTATTTCAAGGAATAACATACTTTGGCGTTCAAAATTCTTATACACTCTATTTCAGAATTACACATATTAAAAGCAGAAAAACAATAAAAATATGATTTTATAGCATATAAGCAATAACCAGACAGTTTATTACAATTAGTATCACTTAATTTATTACACAGAAAAGGTTTTAGCTTTTGAAATGTCAAGAAATAATTTTTAATTTAATTTTTAGTCAATATAAAAACAAAAGGTTTAATAATATTATGATTTCTATATTATATATATTAGATTGTATGTCATTATATGAAACTATTCATACAAATTTCTATCATTTCTTTACTTATATTTCTAGAAAATTTAGTAAGTTCTATTATTAAAGTTTTTTATTTTAGAAATGTTTTTTATAACTTATTTTTAATCACATTCCATGCTTTTTTATGATGTTTTATACAGATATTTGTGAATTATACTTAATAACTTATCTATTTTTTGATTGAGAAATAAATTATTATTTTATATCTTTGTATTAGTGTATTACAACTTTCTCACAATTAGATCCCTCCTCCCGATTCCTGCTTCCACCGATAAAAAACACAGAATTTAAATAATAAATGTATTTTTGAGAATTATAAGGATCATTGAAAATCTTTATATAAATATTACTATTTCTGGTAACGTATGTAAAATCATTTATCCGTCTCCTTGATTTTGAAATTTTATTTAACTCCCTTTATTTTTGTTTGACTTTTAAGCTTGATAGTTTTATAAGTGTTATCTAAACCGCCAAGAAAACTCTTTTTGCCTATAAATACATTTATTTGAAAAAAATTTTCATTACTAATGAAAAATTCTCAAACATAATTGTTTTGTATCTGCTAATTTTATTAAAATAAAAAAATTTATATAAATATACTTATAGTCTAAATATCTCAAATTCTTGTCCAAGTTTTGACTTGATGTATTGATTTATAGTCATTTAGAGATAGTGACATAATCAGAAATTTGACCTTTTCTATTTATATGGGTAAAAAATTGCTCATATTTATTAGTTTGGAATTTATAGTAATTTAATTCTTTCGACAGTATTAGAAATTCTATTTCTTTTATCTTTTTTATATTTTTACTGTACCATAAGCCAGTTTTATTGTTCTTGAAAGCTTACTCAAGATTTTATATAAATTTTAAAGTCTTCCAGCTTTTTGTTTTATAATCTTCCTATACATCTCTTAAAAGAAATTCGATAAAATTGCATTTTTTATGGTTTAATATTCTAGTATTTTAATCTACCGTATTTCACGCGTTTTCCGCGCCAAAAATGTACATGCGATCTGCGCAGAAAACGCTTGAATTTTACATTTTATTTGTTTTCTGCGCAATATTTCAAATCGAATTGCAATTCAATTTTTGTTTCACATGGGTTAAGTTTCAGATTGAAAGCGTGATTGCTAGTTGTTTTTTGCTTTTATGAATATAGATCACAATATTATAAAGAAAGAATAGCACCATTAAATACTGTTTAGATGGCTTTATTGATACTAATATTTAATTTTAAAAAATAACAATATTTTTCTTAGTATGCACATTTTTAAAAAAATGTACATGCGATTTACGAAGAAAACGTGTCAATTTTACTGCACAGAAAGCGCGTGAAATACGGTATTTTTAATAGAAAAATACTTAATTAACTCTTACATTATATCATAAACAAGCTGATAAAAAGTTATTATGTTAATAAAACTTATTTTTTATTTTTATTTAATAAAGTATTTTGGCTATACCGTCGTACAAGTAGCCCGACGTCATCATTACAAATTATCACAAAATTTTCAACCAAAACATAAGCAAAAAATGATTAATAATTATTTATTTAATAAATAATATAAAAAATATTTAAAAAACATTAAACAAATAAAATAATTTAATAAATACCATTTTTGGGTTTGGGTTTGTGGTTTTTATTTTTGTATTTTAATTATTCAATTTTTATAATGTTTTGGTTGAATTTTCAAAAAATCGTCATAATGACGCCAGGCTACTAGTAAGGAGGTAAAGCCAGTATTTTTAATGAAACTATTTCATATGTATATTTATTTTTTTTACACTTCAGTTTTTACAGGTTATTCGAGCAATAATTTTGACAGTTTATTTGCGTATATAGCATACACATTTTAAAAATTGTGTTTATAATGGGAAATAAGAAAATTGTAAAATAAGTATTTTTAAGTTTTTTATAAAATAACCTTAATATGCGAATTTGACCGGTTATTTGTGCAATATTATAATCTATCATTTGCGCAAATAACATTTTAAAGACTGTAGTGTATTTTTTCAAAAAATTGTAAAAAATTTAATAAAAATTCTTATGAAATTTATCAATAAGGGGTTTCGAATGAATGATAGATTCTTTAAATATATTTGTATTACTTTGAATATACATATAATGTAATTCTGAAAAGGTTCTTAAAAGAATATCAGAGTATTTTAACAAATTTTCAAATTGATATTTTATACTTGATTTAATATTTATATATTCTTCATTAAAAGAAAAACCTAATATACTATTAAAAGATATAATGTTAGCAGTATATTTAGTAAATATACTTAACATGTAAACAAAATAATGCTTTAGCGTATTAAATTTATCACTTACATTATTCTCATAAAAATATAAATAAACATCTAGCACTTGGAATATATCATTTTCATGTTGAATAATAAGTTCACTATTCTTTGTTTTATTTGATATAAGTAAGTGTTTAACCCTACTTAAAGTTTCCTTTGTTTCTTTGTACTCTTTGTCACTAAATTCAATTTTGAATAATTTGCTGACTAATTTGAAATTATCAATAAAGAACAATTCACCATTATAAATCATGTTTTGAGATTCTATTATTATATTTTTTAATTCAGATTTAAAAGAATCAGCCTTTATAAAAGAAACAAGCATTAGAATTCTCATTTACTCTCTTTGTTTTCTAACTAAATTTATAGTTCTTGAAGATCTTATAATTATTAATTTTATTGGTATTTTATTAATTACATACTTAATTATCAGATTGTATAATTAATTTTGGTTTTAATATAATTAGATTAGCATCAAAAATTCTAAGTTTAAGTAGAATTTCATCACAAAAAATTATCCTTAAATAATTTTTGAATGTTGTATATAGTCTTTTATGGATAAGTGCAAAAAATATCTTATTTTGTATATTTTGTATAATTGTTTATTTTATAATACCACAATTTATACAATATGTTTTTTAAATACAAAATTTTTAATTTTTTGAAAATGATTTTTAAGTAATTAAAATTAAAAAATAGAGTAATAAGGAGTTAAATTATCTCTAGTTATAATGATAAAGCTAGTTTTATTTATGAGATATACAAAAACAAACTAAAAGACTAAAACGCCCGAAAAGTAGCCCTAATTAATTATTACACATTTTTTTAATTTTTCGACCTATTTTTTAAAAAATTAGAAAATGGAAAATAAATAATAAGGAAGAAAAAAATAAGATAATCAAAAATAAAAAGCATATTTAATATAAAATTAAATTTTTTTATTTATTTAAATAACTTATTATGTAAAATATTTATTAATTATTTTTCACTTGTATTTTAATTTGGATTTTTCTTTAATAATCATCATAATGACATCGGACCACTTATCGGGTAGTAAAGCCCGAATTTTATAGATATAAAATAGGAGTATAAAAATTCACACCTTTCGATAAAATTTTGCGAAACCAACAAAACGTTAAACCAATATTTAAAAAAATATATTTTGATATGAAAACTAGCTTTTAAGGTTATTTTAATTAAAATAATAATTATTTAATCTAAACTAATCTAGAAGTCTGAATATTAGTTTCAACTCAATCGAATAATTAAAGAAACTAATTCTATTTGTTAATAAAAAGCTTAAATAGGAAGGATACATTATTTAAAAATTCATAGATTAACAATTAACAATTTTTCCTTTTTTGTATTTAAAAAAGTATAAAAAGTAATTAATTAAAACTTTTTAAAAAAATGCTTACTGAATTGGCACCAATAATAGAAGATTTAATCGTGAAATCACATCAGAAAATTTCTACTGAATTGAATTTAGCAATAAAAAACTACTCTAAAGTTATAAAAGAATCAACAAATAAAGAAGAAATGAAGCCTCATTTGAATGAAATAAAAGAAAGAATTGCTCTTGTTATAAAGTATGAATTAATGGATGATTTATTTAATAAAATTAAAGATAGAGTAGATGAAAGATTTGATATTAAAAAGGTAATATTTTAAATTTAATTTTAGACTACTTGTGATAACGGATTTCGCACTGATATAGATCCACCAGGAGTAGATCCTACAAGCTCTCAACCTAATGATAATCTTAGTGATGATAATCCTAACCTTGGTTAAATGAAATTGTCTAATTAAATAAAGGTTGCTTGTTTTATAATTTTTTGTATTAATTTAAAAAAATATAATTTCAAGATTTGATACCTTATATAATATCTTATTAAAAGCCTTATTTAATTAATAGTATTGATAGCTAAAGATTAAATCAAAATTAAAAACTTTAATAAAATTTTAGTGCTACAAATATTGTATTGATAATTATCTTAATAGAAATTTATTTATTTTAATTTTAGTGCTTTGTATTATGAAAATTCCATATTATTGAAAAGTTTTAATTAAATTGGAACACGGAATTCAATTTTAAATTTTATACAAAAAATACTTTCATACTTATGCTTTTTAGCTTGTCAATAAATCTATTATAACATAAAATATTTCTATTTTGTTAAATTCATTAGGTTTTAATAATATACATTTTTATTTTAAAATTAATATTCTTAAATTCAACTAATTTTCATGTTTTTACAATCGTTTTTTATTTATTTTTCATTAAAAATAGAAAAAATTTATTGTTGATATTTAAAATAACTAAATAACTACTTTTTGGTCCATAGTACAAAATATTTTACGTTCATTAATAGATATTAAGTTTTAATACATCATTTCAAACAAGTTCTTTATAAAACCATATATTTTTTAATTATCCTAGTATTAGTTTGAAATACATATATTAAACAGTATATAAGAAAAAGCAAATTTTAATTAAATATAAATATCATAATACATCGCCATCTGCTTTTCTATCAGGATCACTAGATCTTTTATCTTCAGATTTTATTTGTAGCGCATTATGAACTTCATTCTAAAATAAAAAATGAACTTACATGCAAACCATCAAGTTTTTTATAAGTTTCTTCTATAACTTTTTTTGTTAAGTTTTCTAATTCAGCTTTTAGTATATTTATAAAATCTTGTTTATGAGTAATCAAGTTAGTTTCCATAACTTCTTTATCATCTTTTCTTCTAGAAGAAATAAATTTTATTCCTTGTATTCCTAACTCTATAAAAAGCTTTCTAAAAGTGCTATTTATTAATTCATTTATTATTGTATCAAATTCAGAAGCCATAATTTTAATAATTATAATTAAGATTAGTTTAAATAGTCTAGCATATATACTAAAATAGAAATAATATATATTTAATTAGGGGAATAAAATACTTTCTAACTGTTTTTCATTGCCATTTGATTTAATTTGTTGTTTTTAATGCTTTGAAAGCATGCTGGCGTCATTAGTATAAATTATCATAAAAATCTCAACCAATATAAAAGCAAAAATAAACGATAATTGTTAAAAGTAATTAAAAAAAATACAAAAATAATATAAAAATACCTCTATTTACTATACAGGTATTTTTATATTAATTTGATATTTTTTACTTTCTTATGATTTTGGTAGAATTTACAACCTTTGCAATAATGACTTCGCTCAACTAAAAATAGCCCTGATCAGATACTTTTTATTGTATAAAATACTTATTTTTTACTTGGACAGAATTAAGTAGTAAGTAATTTGAATAAAGAATATGAATTAAATATTAAAAAGAAGTAATATAGTAATTAAAATAAGATCAAAATAAGTAAATAAAATAGAAAAAATTTAAATAAATTAAAGTCAGACAAGAATAAAAAAAATTATTTATAGAAAAAATTTGGGATAATGGATGTTGTAAATCTATTGGCTGTTTATTGTTTTTAAATAAAGTATTTTCCGGCGTTTCCGCAGGTTAAAAAAAAGATGATAGATTATTATAATAATAAAACAATTGTATATAAAAAAGATATATTTTAAAAGGATGAAAAACATTAGACAAGATGCATCTTTTTAAATAAAAAATTGTTAATTTTTATTTAATGTTATAAATATTGAGGGTTTTAATACATACTTTGAAAATATTAAATAAAAATTATTATTATATTATCGCAACCATAAGAATAGTTCATTTTTTATTTGAATTATTATCAATATCAAATGAATAATGATTAATCGTGCCAAGTGGTTTTTTTGAAAAATGGTCAAATGATAGTCATGATAACTCATTCACACTCTAGTGACAAGCTCTACCTGAAAGCAGTTTTTTGTAGTAAAGTATGTTTTGCATTTTAGCCAAACCAAAGTACTTAATTTTCCTTTTGAGTACTAGTGTCCCAAAATTAGTGCCCAATTTCACTATTTTATAAAAATAAGTTCAATGTTACTGATTTTGCAAAGTCTATTATTTATTTAAACAATTATTATAATTTCATTTTTATTATAGCTATTACTATGCGAGTTATACTAAATTTGGTTTTTAGAGTGTACGTTTATTTAGTGATAAAGCTGTATGTAGAGAAAATTATTGTGAGATTTTATATTTTGTATTAAGTTTCTAAATAAAATATAATGCCATTTTAAAAATAAGAAAAGCGATAAATTGGCCATCTGAGACTTATGTAATAATTACATCATGCTCTAAGTATAAAAAGCAATTGATTTAAATTTTGACAAAATGCTTGATGAAATAGCTCCAATAATATAAGAATCAATCATTGAGTCATATAAAATACTCGATGTTGAACTAAATTCAACATTAGAAAAATGTTCTAAAGTTGTCAAAGAAACAAAAAATCGAAAGGAGATAATATCTCGTGTAGAAGAATTAAAAGAGGATAATAGACGGGCTATAAAAGATATAACAGATGATTTGTCTTACTGTATTAAAAAAACAGTACGCGAAAGAGTTTTGTCTAAAGTAATTTATATTTAAATTTTAGATTGTTAGCAAAGATCTTCTCGATGATAAAAAAATTTTTTTCCCTAACCCAAACTGGGTGAACTTTTTTTGATGGATAAGATGCTACGCTTGATCTAATACAACTGATACTACACACCTATTTGCTACTATAGATAGCACACTATTTG
>JAQFYD010000681.1:0-16182 GCA_034694225.1 Bourletiella hortensis | reverse complement strand
GGAGATTTGTCAGCGATTCCCAAACTAAATCCCACTTAAACGAGCATTTCTGGCCTCAAATACGTTGCAAAACGATAAAAGGTTGACATTTTTACGATTTGTACGGGAAATTTTGCCAACGACGATCAGTGCACCCAACCGTTGAGCCACCAACATTTGATTGACGTTTATGTAACGTTAAAATTTTACGTTACGAAGGTTAGGGGACCGTTAGCATTAGCGTAACTACAGCATTTAAAATGCCCCATCAGTACCGCGTGCCTAGCGCTAGATTTTTGCGCAGCTAGAACGTTACGCAGATACGCTCGGTAAACACACCACACCTGAGACCGTTCAATACTTAAGTGTAACACTAGTTAAGCTCAACTAACATTAGCTTCAAATTGCAAGCCCTATATGCGAGCCAGAGTTGTTCACCTGACCACCAGCGTTATCATGGTGATCATTTTGGCTCGCTGCCATAACTTCGCAATTATATGAATTTTGAAGCATTGAGTGTCGACCAAAGTGAAGAAAAACTACCCCAAATGAATCAAAACATGATAATAATTTTGGACAAGATTCCCTTTAAAGTACTCTATACGGATCAAGTAACAAATATGGAATCATATTGCCAATTCTAACCACGCTGCTAAGTTGTCTCAACTGCTAGTGGTTCGGGGAATCCTCACCTGTCAAAATATTGTTGGAATAATTATTTATCGAGCTAGCGTAACACATGACTAGCCGCAATGCCTGAGATGGCTATTCAGAGTAAACAGTCGTGAGGAATAGAAAAGCAGGGAAAGTTTTTTCGATAAATAGTTTGCCAAGAATTTTGCAAAGTGCATTTTGAACGACAGCATGGACAGTATTTGGTTTGATCCGGGTCTTGTGTTGGAAACCTCCAATAATGTAGAGGATTCCTGAATTATTTTTGTACCGTAAATTATGACTTATTGATGTTTGAGTTTGACGAGGGCCAACGATATCATGTGGAATCATAATTCCCAATGTCATTGTTCATGTTGCAGACTGTCATGTCTAGTAAGGATTAACAATGTTACGTAAATGTACGGCCACGCATCAGCATATGGCCAAACGTCTTCTTCCACGGAGCATATAGTGGAAAAAGGCCATTGATAATATCAAAAGGATCTAAGGCGCGAAAGTCTATCGTTTCAATTTTCTCAGTGAGTGACCGTGTGGAGTCTTGAGAGTACAGTCTGCTGACTCATGCAAGGAGCTTACAGTAATTAAATAGAACAAAACCTTCGATCAGATTTCACAATTCATCCAAAACGAGGGATCTCATTTCCAAGTGGCAAATTATCGGCAGAAAAATGTTAAAGCTAATCTTAGAGTTCGTCGTTGTGCTTGTAGAAGAGCTGCGAGCAGTGGAGGTAATAGTTGAAGGGAAATCCAGTTTTAGATTCATCAGCCACAATGGCCAACGAAGAAATTCGGATGAGAAGCAACGCTAAAAGTCAGTCAATCCTGGAATTATTATTATTATCATTTTAAAAAATAGGTTATTATGTATCAACAGTGGTACAACTAGTTTCGTTTCCTACAGAGTGGTGCCAAACGGCCAGAACTAATCGTAGATGCAGATGGCTGCATTTTTGCTCTTGGACAGGGGAGGAGTGCGTAACCCGAACCGACTGGATACCGGTCACTACTCCTGGGCGGATGTAAGTTCTTAAATAAGAAACTATCGACCATGATACATAGTAAGATGCAGTTGCAAAACATGTAGTAATTTGTTCGTCATCATTTACAGATCCCAATCGGAGCAAAATGGTATTCACGGTACTCATCAAAATTCTGGGTCCGGCACGGAGTCACCGACGAATGCGTTGTGCATTCTGATTCTCATCTGTCTGTTGGCTATTCTAAAATTATTTTCTAGATCCTGAGACCCGCTTTGATTGCAAATAGCAGTGCATGGAAGCTAAAAGTATGAATCAGAATGTTTTCATTATACATGCATGCTTTCAAAATACAATTTCAGAATACAATTTATTTCTCCCAGTCTTAATAATAACCAATAATTTGTTCTCCCTACTAAAAATTTAACTTTGGTTCTGTTTTCTTTGTGGGGGTTTACCGCCGGCATGAATGTCAAGTACTGGTTAAAGATTGGAAAATTTTAACTTATTAGTACTCCTAAATCGTGGTACAGCACTTAATTCACTCCTGGATTTTGATAATTGAGAAGGTCATTGTAAAATTCCAGATACTATTGGAGATCAAAGGTCGTAGATTGCACTAGTATAGGCATTTGTAAACATCATAATTATGTAAAATGGCTTGTCTTCCAACCTATTATTTCTTGCAGAAGCGAGTCCTTGCAAGAATGCCACGATTTTTGCACGTGTGCTTGCCATGGAAAGTTCATGCCACGAATATGTATTTAGGTTGACGTCAGTTTCATTCTCGACTGAAGTTGGTTCTACCAATCAAATATACGCATACGTGGCATTTACATGCATTGGTCTCGCATTAGTCTCTCATCTTCGCAGTTGTATTCTAGCTGCCACCATCCGTAAGTGCAATACGGGTGAATTCAACTTTAATGGAGAAGACTCAATAATAATTCAATTGAGATTTGTACACATAGCGAACAGTGGACCCAGCTTCCCTCCAGATTCTTCAAATTATCCTAGACGACCAAATTTACATGTAAAAGTATAGAAAAGCCTTAGTGGTCGGAATAATTTGTATGAGTAGCCACAGAACAGCTAGTTTCAGGTGGTGATTGAAGGTCCTAGTTGAAATAAGACAGCAATATTTGAGCCATTACCATCACTTGAGTGGGTGAATACTACTTCAACGTACAAGCCAATTAATAATTATTCGCATGAGAGACAGTTATTCCACATATGTAGTGATCGAGCGCTCAAATTTCTCTTGAAGTTCAAAAAATCCTATGTAACCGTGTTTTTAAGGTAGTTTAATCCATTCTACTTCTTCATAAAGTTGAGATTTAATTCCCTGTAATCAACTATTTGAATCATTACAGAAACACCATTGACCGAGGGTGAATGAAGGACATATTGACACGTATTTTCACGCAACTTGGCGGTGAACATCAGAAATTGTGCATTGCAAGGCCAGTCATTCACATCGCACGGCAGATAAACGTCACAATAAGGTATGTACTAACCACACAATATCTATTTGAAATTAATGGGTAATACCTGGATTTCAACAGTTATATAAATTTTGATCGAATTCTTGCAGCTCTATGCAGAGGGAAGGAGGAAGGAGGACAAAGAGAGACATTCGTGTATGACCAAGCTTAAGTTGTAATAGTTCCGTCCGGCCCCGGCCTGTTCCTTCGCTCTGCGCCAACCTGGAGGTGGGTACAGTTTAGGGGTTAGTAAAAGAATGGCGTCGGAAAATTCAAAGAGATATTGAAATTTTGCTTCACGCTTTGCAGTCAGGAGCTCTAGGTAGAGGGAAGAAGGAAGGAAGGCAGAGAGAGAGACATTCGTATATGGCCTAGCTTAGTAATAATTCCATCCGGCTCCAGCGTGTGCGATCGTGGTACGCTACTTCCCCTAGAAGTGGGTGCACAGCGGCAGTTAAGCTATTCTATTTCACCCTGCAGTGCAATCATGTAGTGTCGTTTGCGAATTCAAATGCCACATGTAACTCCAACGTCCTCCTCCGATCTACAATACTCAAAGGAAACCTGGATGCAAGTTTGAAGTTCCAGTACTGTTAGTTATTTCCGTAAAGACACGATTAGTCATTTCCATACTCCAACGGTACCACATCCATAAGCTAGCCCGCAGGTATAAGAAAAAAATTCCAATTTAACCTAGGTAATATTTAGCTGATTTTGATGGATCGAGTCATTCGTCACAACAAATCACACCTTAATGATTTGCAGAATTATTCAGCTCGTGCTTGAGTGGTCAAATTAAGCAGCTTCTACCATAGGGCGAACGGACAGGGTCATTCCTGAATATAGCTGGCTTAATCAGCCCCAGCGTCCACCTCCAATCCACGCAGTCCGACGGTGGACCCGGACATAATTTGATAGCCCCTGTCAAGTCTCCTACTTCTCTTATACGGAGTTATCTTATCTATCATATCAATATGAGAAAACTTTACTCTAACAGCCTTTAAGACAACCGTCAGGTTTGAAAACATTCACATTCAGCTCAATACGTATACTGATGGATCGAATTTTTACTGACAACAAATTACACTTTAAATTTTTAACAGAATTATTCAACTCGTTACTGAGTTGTTACACTCAGCAGCTCTAATCAGATGACGAAAGAAGAGATCATTCGAACATAGCCACGCCGTTCAGACCAACCGGATCCCAGAGTTTGTGTTTTTCGTACGCTATTCGACTGTGGGACTGGGTACGATTTGACAGATACAGTCCAGTCAGTTTCATACCTGTTTCAACAGCAAGAAGGGCAAATTTGGACTCCAAGGCAGGGAAAAGTCCGTGTATATTCTACACCACCTCTATAATCTACGGCTTAAATAATTCCCCCCAAAATAATTCCTTTCAACAATTCGAAAGGTGAGTTTACGGTTCCAAACGTTTACAATAAACAACTATTAAGATATTAAAGAAGGCCTTTCTTTAATTTGCAGCAACTTCTGAACCGGGCTGAGCAGGGCGATCTAGTCTATACTCATCCTACTGACGGTGTTGGATCAACATGATGTCCTTCCCTAAACATAAGCAGAAGGCCTTTTTCCTCATACTACTTGTCTGTTTTGATGAGTGCATCTGTGGTCGTATACGGCATTCAAGGCACCGCATTAAAGAGGTAGGTGGTTCGTCCTTGCACACTGTATTATTATTATTATCCTCGGATTAGTTCGGAATGTCATAAGAATTTTTTGTGTAAATTGATAGCAAGCGATGGGTGATCAGCCTGATGAAGATGCGGGAAAGCCATTCGTTTTTCTGACGGTGTCTGAAGTCAACATTGACTCAGCAGCAACGCCAGCAAAACACTTCATTGAGCTATTCGCACAAAGAAACCCGGATAATCCACCGCAAAATGGAGTAAGTCTTTTTAGAGGCTGGCGACTTCTCATGATACGTGGCGTATCCATGGAAATTGTAATGTCAGTGGATTTATCGGACCATGTGGCTGAAGAAAATGGCCCCTACATTGTCATCGGTGATAGCAATGTACCAGGTGTTGACATCAGCCTACAAAATCCAAAAATCGAAAGAGCTTGTTCTACCGCGTCATTTCCGGAAATGGACACATCACCATATGCAATCGCTGTTGTTGGCACTATGGATACAGTCAATTCGGAACTTTTGTCGCTACCAAGTGAAGGCGGGAGGTTTACACCACTTTCTATAGCAACGGACGAATACCGACAGCAGATTATCTACGAGGTGACTTGGGACATCGTTGTCGTGGGTCGGAAAGCCCCAACGAATCAGTGCGATTTCTTTTCGAAATTATTTCCTGCGTTTTCCTTCAGTCAAGGAATCAAGTATCTCCTCCGGGATTGGGACTCGCCCATATCATCTGTCAACGATTATTCACTAAACTACTGCTGTTTTTACCCTACACCGAACAGCCCCGAATGCTTTAAGCTTGGTCACCCTACGCCAGGTACATATTTGGCAACCAATATATTTTCATCGGCTCATTAAAATACTCGCCGTCTAAATGAGCTTTTGTTTTTACAGGGGTTAAAAATGATTGCACAGGGCACCATTTTGTTCTAGAATTGCAAATGAACACGTTGGAAAGTACAAGGCAATCTAGTTTGTTCGTTGACCAAAATGAGGGTCACTGCCGAGCAAACTATCCCGGAGTCGAACCGTATCGATATCATCTGGTGCACGACCACGATTACGCACAAGCTGTAGCTCGCGTGATGCGTAAAGCGGAATGTGAACGTCCTGCCGCCCTCGTTCCCATGGATGTAGACGAAGTAGCTTTGCCTCGAGTACTTCAGGGGACGCCTCCACCGGACGACCGACCACAGAAGTACCTCACGCGTTTTAACAGTGAACAATTTCAGCTCTGTCGTCAACACTTTACTAAGCCAGATGAATTGCTCCATCCCATGTATTCGAGCTGGTTGTCTGTTGTCCACGAACCTCAAAGATGCCTTATAACATGTCAAATGTGCCACAAATACTTTGAGTCGGGCTGGAGACCGGACTTGAAACACAAATCGTTCATCCAGAAGCAGGGATTTTTCTCAACTAGAAAATTTGAAAACCAGAAAGCGGTGAGAGATCATGCGGTAGACCCAATACATGCCGAAGCCATGTGGTTTTACGCCCAACTGGAG
The DNA here is from genome assembly GCA_034694225.1 of Bourletiella hortensis. Lineage (NCBI taxonomy): Eukaryota > Metazoa > Arthropoda > Collembola > Symphypleona > Bourletiellidae > Bourletiella > Bourletiella hortensis. The sequence goes on along the minus strand of JAQFYD010000681.1, from coordinate 9,897 downwards.
CAGTCTACAACTAGATCTCAGCAAATTCAAGTCGAAGCTGTCCAGAAAGCGCTAGAAATTAAACGACTGCGCCCAACGATGAACGAAGTATGTCTTGGTTACACTGAATTGCGCGCAAGAGTGTCCTTCATGTGTCATGGGCAATTCATGGATGGTTCACACCGCCTTGGCGTCGATGTTGGATTCAAACATCGTAATGAGAAATCGCTGAAACAGATATCCATAACTCTGTCCTTGTGCTTTCATAAGCGGCTCTTGCAGCAGCTTGTGAGAGAGCAAAATTATTTCTCCCTGATTTGTGATGGCACCACAAATCGAAATATCCCCTACCTCGCCTGCCTCATTCAAACGCTTGAGAATTCCCAACCAGTTGTCTATTTTTGGGGGTTAATAGTAATAACCGTCGATGAGTCTGGTCATGGGATGGTAGAGGATCTCAAAATAAGAATATCAGAAGATAACGACCTTGTTCCAGGATTTGAGGACTATTTCAAATCGCACATCATTGCTTCTGTCTCGGACTCGGCATCAAACATGGCCGGCACCAGGAATTCTTTCTACACTCACCTCAGCACGTATGTTGGAAGAAACATCGCCTTGGTTAAATGTGGGGAACACAAACTTCAGCGGGCCATTATTCATGCTGTAGAGTTCCCTACCGATGAACCAATTCCGGGCGTCTTGGACAGGGATCGTAACCGATATTTTAAGACATTTACCAAAATTAACAATAAGTTTTACACGTAAGTCTCTCAATATGGCTATATTCCTTATTCAGAATTTTCTTTTGCCCTTATTAATACCAGAAAACCGTTTTCAGCTTTTACATGAGCAGAGGATCAAAAAGGTTTCAACAATTCAGGGAGCTGGCAGAGGAACTGGAACTACCAGCATACCGTATCAACTACTTCTTCGACATCCGATGGGCCGCTTCCCACAAAAGATGCATGGAAACAATGTATAAGAACTATGATGCGCTGTGGTTTGACTTACACGGTATTTCCACTGATGCCCAATTCGAACAAACGGCGAAGACTAAAGCAAATGAGTTGTACAAACATCTTTCGGACAAAGCATTTCCCACTGTTGTGGCTGAGTTTGTAGATTTCTTGACTGTATTTGAAGTCATGTCTTTAAGATTCCAAGCAAAGGGTGGAATAATGTTAGGTAATGTGGAAATTATTCGAGATGGATATGCCGATTTCGAGAAACTCAAGAACCAGCCCGGATCGTATCTACTTGGTTTCCTCAAGAGGTGCTCTTGCACAAATTCTTGCTCTCGAGGAGAATGCAGTCTTTCCAACTACGATAACTGTGCACAGGTTGTTACAGACGGATCCCAGATCCTGAAAGCGCGAACTGACGGACAGCACACAATTAGGCTCAGTGACTTCAGGAATCAATTTTATGAGAATATTCAAGCTCAGCTTGTGCAATATTTTGAACCTGAGAAGCTGTAGGCTTTCGAAGTGTTCAATCCAAAAAAATTCGTACAAATGTGTGTCATCAACGGCCGTGCCTGACTGCAACAACTTGTCCTCCTGCTATAAAGCATTCCCAACCATAGTCCCCAATGCGGCGACGAAGAATCCGGATGACAATATACGGGTTGTTTGCAATTTCTACGGAATCCGAGATTGTGAAGGAATAATTTCTGATTGGAAACAAACAGTTGCAGCAATTGTGCAAGATTCTCACAGTCAATCGATTAATGACCTGGACCCAGCTAAATATTGGCCAGATCAGATGAAAAGGACAGATATTCCGTTTTCAGATAGCATTAAGGGGTTGCTGGAACGCATTCTTGTTACGTCATTCACGAGTGCAGATGCAGAACGAGCATTTTCGATGGTGACCAGTATCAAAACGCATGAGCGGCAGAGTATGTCTGAGAAGACGCTGGAAAACCTTGTTCGCATTTCTTTTAACGGACCTGAAGCCCTTTCTGAAGAAAACTTGTTCGAATACACAAAAGAATTCGTGAAGGTCAGTTCCAGGGTAGATGATGCCACAGTAGTTGGAGGTAAGGAACCAGAGGCAGACGCATCTAAGAGTAACTTTTCGAAAAGTCAAATATTTTAATATTTGAAAATAGTCGATGTTGTAGGTATTGAAATTTACTTGTTTCTATTATTTGTGAATTTTTTCAACTTGAAGTCAAGCAAATAATAAGTTTAATAATTTTACAAAACAGCTTGGCGTGATTAAAATTTTCTGAACTTAAGGCGATGTGTTGCCAATTACGTTTTAAAATCCGATATATGGGCGATAATGTTCCTGGTAGAATGTATAACAAGTAGTAGTAAATACTTTAATTTAATACTACCCATGAGGAAGACCATCGAAGCAGATTGTTCCAAACAGCACAAGATAATCGACTAACATGATTTCCTGTGTACTCAGCAAATTTGAAAATACATAATTAATTTCCTTTATTAATTTCTGACATGACTTCATACGTTCTGATCATTCTCGTGTTGTGTAGTGTGGTATTTTATGTTTATGGGAATTAAAAATCTAACTCTTTTTGAACTAACTTATGGGGTTTTCACGTGCGTTTTAAGTGGAGAATTTTGAACAACAGGTCAACCAATTTTTCGCATTATTGGAGCAAAATTCGCAATTTCAGCAATTTACGGTAAAACTTAAAATTTTGTGTCGATTTTTGCATCATATAGTTCTCATACGCCTATCCGTGGTAGTGACTACCCCAAAAATACGAAAATTCGCATTGATCCGGTTTTTCGCAAATTGATTGCCCAGCCGAACAACCTCTCACTTTGTTTCCAATGGGAAATGTCCCAACTGAATCCTCATGGCCATGTGTCCATATTTCCGTACCTGCTGTGTTGACGTATAGTAAATTGGCGATTTATAAGGGGAAGCATTTGCAGAATTTATGCGAAGCCGACCGTAGGGCGGGCCGGTTGTTATACTGGCTGTTGCTATGGAGGAGCAGACATTGACAGCAAAATAATTTCGTTGCAAACATCTGATTTTTTTGTTGAATTTTGTCTTAGCTTGGCCAAAACTGTATGGCATCAGGTTCTAGTTGCTGGGTCTGTTTAGTACTGTAACTTGTAGGAATAAGAATGGGCAAAAATAATAATTCAAAGATTTTTTAATATTTCCAGAGGCACTTCCTCTAAACCATACTGGACTGCTTTCCAGTGGCATTCCCTGTGGAAACACCAAGTCTCGGACTGGGAGTCGATGTTAAATAAACAATTTGCTACTACTGATTTTACCGGTAGTCGAAACGGATTTGAAAAATCCGTATGGTAGAGCATTCTCTTGCGTAAATAATATAGAATTTCGTTTTATTGTAACGAGTTTTGTGTGGATCGTGGATAACAATGATGATGACGGTAGTTATTCATGCGCTTACTTCCGGTACGGTATTGTACACGTACTTCAGTTAATGTGGTTTTCCGGTATTGGTGTACCGATTTGTCAAAATTGCCGGTATTTACCGGTAGTCAGTACCGGTATCAATACCGGTATGCCACTCTGGTCCGGGCCCATTCTTTTAAAATTTCTGGGGGGTGTCATTTTTGGGCGGAGGTGCTATTTTGTAGCCAAAACACCATCTTCTTTTTTAAACATTTCCATTAAAAATTCTGTACTGGATACATTGCACTCCAAGCTACCAGTAATTTTCAATACACAAATTTGTTACCTGTCCTGACTGATCTCAGTTGGTCCAGGAGGAGGTAATTGACTATGACATCTGCTAACTCTTAAGACTGTAGACCTTTGGAGTATAACATTTGACAAACATGTGTGACGCCCTCAAGTTTTGCCTCAACGAGGTTATTAAATCCAGTTAATCTGTGCACACGAACGTTTGTCATATTTTAGATTCAAACAGCCGTTTTTCTCTTCTGGTATGGTGCTGGTTGGCCCGGAAAGCATTTCTATTACCGGAACATCGATGAATCTCGGGAAAGGGGTTGGAATGATCCGTGGAGGTGAGCGCCCGTGTGAGGGCTCCTATGTTGAAAATGTGGTTCCGCAAAATGAGAGCTTAATTTAAAATATTACTGCATAATACCAGCACCTCCTCACCTCAGTCAATTTTTGTGGCAGCATAGTTGTGGCACATAGCATATGACCCTTGAAGGTCCTTATTAAGAACCTCTCCCCCAATGCCCTTCAGTTCCCCCAACTTGATGATGATTTCAAAAGGTCCCATTGTCAGCCTAAAGGACGACAGGACTATGCAACAGTCAGTTTTGCCAACCCACCTCATTCACTTGTGAGCACGCCAAGTACACACCGCCGGCTTGCCATTCTCACGGCCTTAGCTTTCGTGGGTGGGGAGGCAGGGTAAAACTGTTAATCAGAAACGAATAACCAGGTCAATATATACTGAATAGTAAATTTTGGGTGCATAAGCTACAGTAACACTCCAGTTATTAGCAATAAACCGAAAAATAAGAGGAAATTATAATGTGACCCCTAAGAAAATGCAAATTTTGGCGCGGCGTCAGGATTTTGGATAAACTTTGGACCCACTTTTGTAGTCCAGAAGTAGTTATATCTAACCATGAAAATCGTTTTTCCATGATCGTGTTCATTACATCCATGAACGCCATGGTCTTGTCAAAGATTTCGTGTAACTTGATTCCCTTATGTACACCCACGTATTTTAAACGGCAGGGAGATTGGAACTCCGTCGAACCTGAAACGTTGACGATACCATGGCGGTCATCGATACAATAAACACGACCATGGAAAAACGATTTTCATGGTTAGATATAACTACTCCTGGACTACAAAAGCGAGTCCAAATTTTGTCCAAAATCCTGACCCGCCGCGCCAAAATTTGCATTTTCTTAGGGGTCACATTATAATTTCCTCTTATTTTTCGGTTTATTGCTAATAACTGGAGTGTTACTGTAGCTTATGCACCCAAAATTTACTATTCAGTATATATTGACCTGGTTATTCGTTTCTGATTAACAGTTTTACCCTGCCTCCCCACCCACGAAAGCTAAGGCCGTGAGAATGGCAAGCCGGCGGTGTGTACTTGGCGTCCCCCCTCACCCGCACCTATTGGGTAAGCATTCGCCAACTGGACACCTACAGTATCCTAAGAGTCTGTTCTAGTAGCTCGAGTCATCATTTCTTCCTTTTTTGAAAGTTTCGGGTTAAAATGAGCCATGGAGTCAAAGGGTGTGAATACTTTTGTCACACTCGGACCAGCGTAACTCCCAAATAATTCCCGCTAGCTAAGACGGGGGCGGTGGGACAGCCAAACCCAGGTGCGCTACAATAGCCTGTAAAGTGCCCTACAAGGCAATGTTAAATCCATGTCACTAGCCCTCACAGTACCAAAGATACAGGGCATCTAGTGTGAGCAGCTCTTAGGGTGTGAATACTTTTGTTAGATACTGTCAATGGCCTCCATCGAGCTTTTTGAAATGGATAATATGGAACAAGGGCAACCTTTCATTGCAGAAAGCCAGAGTCAAAAGCTGCGGACGGCACGGGGGCCGGTATGCTCTTTCATTATTTAGTTTGGAAACTGTTGTTGTGGGAAGAATGGGAGACAGTCCAGTTTGAAGCTTTTGGCTACAAGAAGTTGGCTATAAGTGCCGGAGCTTACAGAAGATTACTCACGGACATTATGTGTTTTTCATTAATCCGTATTCAGGCACTTCTAGAGGCGGACAACTATTGCCTTCGGGACGAAGACAACACGGATGGATATATTATCCAAAGCCCTAAAAATTCCTGTGGGCGGATACATGAAATATGCTTACATAAGCGCGAGTGAGCGAATCAAAGTGAGTAAGGTAAGAGAGAAACAGCTCAAGAATGTAGAACCAATTTTTTCTCCGTGTTCGTACTCAACTGCAGCACTACACTGAAAACACAAGTCGTTGTACTTGTAGAATTTCACTCATCGGTGCTATAGACCCCGAAAATGGCCTGTATGCATTAGAAATGGCTTATTTTCCACAATTGTACGTTCAGGAGTCCGTGGTACAATAGAGCTTGTAGTGTTGTGTTCATTAGTTCACGACGGTACATTAGGTTGCAACCTTTCAGTTCATCACTGCAGTTGTGCGGCGCACGGACAGTCGATGCTTTAGAACTCAGGCGCATCGAGCATTGGGCTGAGGAATGCTTTCCGGACCGAAAGGTGCATTAGATGATGATGCGAGGTGTTCATAACAGCTTCGCAGCTACGCTGCCCAGCGATTCGTGCATTGATCACTACGTCAAGTATCCATTAAAGGAACTTCAATGATAAGCAAGGATAAAAATCGGCGGGCAAGTACAAAAGAGTACTGTCCGTTACGGGAATGGCAGTGAAACCTTGAGGCAAGTCCCACAGTTGAAGTGAAAACTTAAGAGTCACTTCGACCAGACGATGACCGGTAACGAGCCACAGTTAAGGTAAGACGCTACTATTTTTAATGTAATTCGAGCATCAGAAACAGTTCCATAGTGGAGGCCAATTTTGTGTGTGGCAGTGTAAGCAGTGTTTTATGTAGCAATATTTTGCATAAGGGAAAGGAAGCATGACTAATAAATTCATTACAGGAACTGTTGTCCAATAGGCTCGTGAAGTGAGCACGTGCTACGTTTGTGGTGGTCACTCATCAGTAATAGAAACTAAAGATTTGTTTTTCGTGTTGTTTGTAGTGAACTGGATGAAAAACGAGGCCGGCAGCTATGGAGTTCTGCAATGGACACGAGGTTATTACCAACGCTGGGATTGTATGGCAGCGAAGCCTGCACACCGTATGAAATGCGCCCTTTTAAGCGAAGCGCAACTGATGAAACTGGATGGAACTTTGTTCATCCCTTGGGAGTGGAGAGAATAAGAAGTAAGTAGAAATTGTGGCTACACATCAACTCAACTTGCAATATCGTATGCGAATGTATAATATGCGTAGTGTGTGCACTTATAATTGTTTTTATATATGCAGTGGAGGCGTCCTAGCAGCTAATTTTGGGAGCCAATTTTCATTTGATGGTCAGCATTTGGTATTTCCTTTGGGTAAGGATTTCGGAGAATATTTTGTTGCACTAACTGTGATGCACTTAATGCAAATGCTTTACCAGCATTTGGCTTAGTTTTTCGCGTGAAATAATCCTAGCCAGTGAACTTAAGATTTTTTTGTATCCCGCAGGTATAGCGTCAAAGCTGGAGGAAATTGGAATGCCTATTATTATTTGTGGTTTTGGAACTCCTTTTGTTCAGCTCATGCCTCTCCCTCATGTTTTAAATGACTTGTCAGTCAGCTGGGATTCGTGTTAGCAGAGCAGTACTGCGCAATTCTCGTAAATCATATTGTTAATAATATTTTGTACTCATTATCGTTATTATCATAACATGTACAGCTTGCTATAATGTCTTTTATTGAGTGTCTAACGCAATGCAATTGCTCAGAATGTATGCAGCTGATATTACGTTTCGGCAAAATAAAATCATAATTAATTGCATCTTGAAGCACCTCCATTGCAGTTAAAGTACACGACTACCAAAATCTGTTTATCCAGCGGCATATGAAATGATCGTTAGAGCTGATTTAGAGCATACATTGGCGCCAATCCCCTGAATGCATTGGTAATGCGAAAACATGGTCATCGGCGTGCCAGGGATTGGTGCTATAAGGTGAATCATTACGGCCCTTATGTAGTGCGCGTAAGCTGTACATCGGCATAGAACTGCATCCGTGCATTAACTTCTCGACACTGCAAGCTCACACCCTTCAGCTGCATTCATTCAATAGCTCCTGCGTACGGTCGGTTCATTGCGTAAAAGCTCTAAACGTGCATTACCGTAATGAACCGAACTAGTGAAAAAATGAAGCACCGTTGAGCCTCAAATTTTTCTCAGTGTATGTGCCAATGAGTAACATAATTGGTTCTAAATTCGTGAGCTGTTTCTCTCTTACCTTACTCTACATGAAATATGCTGCTTTGTAAGAATTTATCACTTAAAAAGTTTTTATGTTGGATTGATACATTTGGCTGTAGCGAAGTGAACTAACTCAACTAGCAAAGTGAAGTAACTGATTAATTCCAGCAGGGAAACAAAGACGAGGAAAGCTTCAGCCACGGTAATAATTTTGTCACTGCCCGGTCGTCGATGGAATTTCATTGGACTTACTAGTAGTACAAAAAACTTTTCTACAGTGTGGCACAAAGTTGCGAAGCCCAAGACGAACTCATCCTTCAGCAAGAGTTCACTCATGTGCTTAGCGAGTTCTATCTTAGGAGTTTCCCTGGTCGGTTGGAACATTGCTTACATGACTTGGGAGCAACGTAGTTAGTATTTTGGTTTGCAATTCCTGTGGGGGCTAGCCATCATGATGTTTTCTGACAGAGCGTGGTAAGACGTCCTTTTGATTTTCACCATGTTGTCGAAATTTATGGCTAAATGAGTGGCAGCTGAAGCAAACGCCACGTTTTTTTAAACTGCCCCGCTGTTTCCTATAGCGTAATTCACTCTTGGCTTGGAAAGATGAAATGCTGTATGATTGTCGAAATACTTCTGAGACTTGCATTGTACTGCCTACCCATGTCCCCTCACCTTCGGAAGCTGTGCAGGTAGTTGACGGGATGGACAGGGAAGACAAATAAAAATTATTTTTAAGTGATTGACATTTGATTTGCTGACAGGCACTTGATTTAATTGAATGTAAAGTATGGCAGGAAAAAGAAAGCTAATGAATATTTAAAGGAGAGGAATGGTGTGGGCGTTACCAAGTAAGTACCCATGATTTTTAGATGTCACAGCCACGTGTGATTTCAATACGATACTACAGTGGAAACTCGCTATAACGAACATGCGAATAACGAATTTAATAGATATAAAGAACACACTTTTGGGTCCCCACACGTGAAAATAGTGTTATGTGCAATGCGTACAACGAATTGATCGTCCCTTGAGCATTCGTTATATCGAGTTTTCACTGTACTATCAACTGCCGAACACATTCATAAGGGCCTTACTGTGGTGTCATCTGTGCTTACCAACAGAGAGGAGATGGGAAACGTTTTGGTGGCAAAGAAAATTTCCCTTCTCGAGTCTATTGTGAATAAGGACGAAGCAACGGTGACGAACGTGGCAACAACTGTTGTTGCCACTTACTTACACAGGACTAGCACTCGAGGAAAGGAATGCGATTGGAGGGACGGTAATGGGTGCTTTGACGCACGGAATTTAGTGTATACATATGTGCGGAAGCATAAAATAGCTCTTGTGGAATTGCGTTTTGCGAATTATTTGCAACTACCCTCTGGTGTGTTGTGAACGCATCAATGGCGGCTATGGAATACGAAAGACGCTATCATGAATACACACAGATTTTCCACTTTATTGACGATCCAACCGGCAAGCCCAAGGTCTACAGCACACTGTCGTGGAAGGAGAAACCATTTATATTCTGTTACCATTTTCTGCACGTTGGTACGTAAGAAGTTACTCAAGTAAAACGTAAAACAAGTGCATTCGGAGTCATTCCTGAATCCTTAGATTGGACTTTGCTAACTCTGACCCTTGTTGTTGTAAACAGGTTGGCTCATGCACAACTTAGTGCTCTTCGTGTTGATCATTCCCTACTTTGCAGTGTCTAACTTTGCTGCGATGTTCGTTAACACAAAGGTTAATGCTGTATTCATAGGCATAGTTATCCGGTCCGTTTTCCAAGGTACACTGAAGCTTCTGATTATTCGACCGCACAAGCGTGAAAAATTTCCTATCGCCGTGCCCAACCCCTACAGCCTTTTAGGTACCACAGCCGCTTAACACTGCTTTGCTCTTTCAGCAACCTTGAATGGGCTACCAAGGGGCTGTTTATTGGGGGTTGCGCCCTGAGCAATGAAATTTTCTAAAAATTTCTCCCTCATAGCGTTTACTCACACCCATTTTTT
>JAQFYD010000680.1:0-16196 GCA_034694225.1 Bourletiella hortensis | reverse complement strand
GCTATGTCTGGCTGATGTTGCATATTTAGCTCCGGTAGAGCCTTGGCGTGCTTGTGGCATAAGGAGCACCTTACCGTAGACTTTCGTCGGTCATCTTCGTCCGGCAGATACTCGAGCCAAGGCATGAATAGCGCTTTCTTACCCAGCAGCCATTCCGTGGGCCATAAATCAGGTGCGTCAGATACCATGTCGGCAATCAATGCTGCGAATTTGTTTTCTAACTCAACTGCCTGTGCAAGTTCCTCGCCCTCCTGCAGTGACGCTTCAGCTTGGTCTCTGGCTTCTAGTAGACGCTTGACGGTATCCGCTTTCGTCTCAACGGCCGACACTAATTCAGTATCTAGGAGGTTACCTTGATATGGTGTGTCAGCATCCAGGTAGGTTATCTTGGTATTCACAGCTATGTCAGTCCTCGTAGACGGGACACAGATTTGTGCCACCTCGGCCACAGGCAGTTCAAGAATGGGCGAGGGCGAGGGCGAGCGGAAGAGTTCAGTTGCGTAGTCCTCCATTACGAATCGAATTTTGTTATCACAATCGTTAGGCTCACCAGGTGTTGGAGGAGTCAGTGCCCACGCCTTAGGCTCAAATCCGTTGGTTGTTATGGAGCAACGACTGAGTGATGTTGTTGTGCAAGAAGGGTGAGAACCAGTGGCGGTCATCATTCGACTCATCCGGTAAAAATTTGAAATAACAGGGTTTATGCAAGCGTTCTTCTCTGTTTTTGTTGGAATATGAACTGCGCGAGGGCTGTCATGGTCAATGTCCATAGACTCTTCTTCATACTCCTGTGGTTCCTCATCCGACACACGACCTTCATTGCTTGTTTCGTAATCCTGAGCACCAACCTCCGCGGATTCTTCAAGTTTTCCTTCTTCAGCCTCTTCTTCATTGTTGTCGTACTCCGTCTCTCTGTCAGTGTTGTCAACAGCTCCGTTGTCTTCCAGTGAATCAGTTCCAATTGGATAATCCTCATTTTCTGCCTCCTCGGAATACGCGGTCTCTCCAGCGGTTTCTCCAGAATCTTCAGCATTGTGCTCCGGCTTCGCGGTAGACGTGGTCGTCCTGACAGTTTTTCTTGTAGTCAGCAAAGTAGTGCTGAGTGTCGTCGTAGTAGATGTGGTTCTTGGACGTCGGGATGTGGTTCTTTTTGGTTTTGAGCTGCGCCGAGATGGCATGGAAGTAGGCCTTGTTGTTCGGATTCTTGTTGCTGCTGTGGTCAGTCGTGAAGATGCCTTAGTAGTAAAAAATGGGGGACGCCTTGTAGTCGCTCTTGAAGGGCGCTGTGAGCGCCTATCTGTCGGCTTTCGTGGAGACATGCCTTGTGAAGGGGGTGGGGGTGGATTAACTGGCTGGACCGGTAGGACTGGTGGGATAGGTAGCACTGGTGGGAGAGGTACTACTGGCTGCTGAGAAGGCCTACGGCTAGAGAGCGGCGGGTGTGTGGACTTCTTAGTTGGTAACTTGGCTACAGGCTTCACTGTCGTCGTTGATGCTGTTGGAAGCTTTGTTGTAGTCAAGCCTTTCCGTGGAACATTAGTTGTGCTCCATCGTCGGGGTGAGGCAACCGCGGTGGACGGAGATTTAGAAGTGTGTGGCCGAGTGGGTGCAGGTTTTCTTGTGGGACGGGCTCTTGGTATGGACGTGCCTCGTGAATTTGTCGGTGGTGACGTGGCCTTCGGTTTTCTTGGTAATTTAGGCTTTCGTAAAAACGACTGAGTTTCTTCGGACTCTACGGACGCCGAAAGATTGTTAGGAGGGTGTTCTCCTACAAATTCTTCTACATCCTCCGTACTACCAGTACTGGATATCCGGGCAATGCACCATTGTAGAACCACATCCGATAGATAAGCCAACTCGGGGGGCAGACGATAGTACAGCGTGCATGGATTATCAGTGGTTATGTTTCCGTGTAGTGTGACTTCTACATCATAGTTGGGCTGGAGCTGTATGCCATTGACGAGAAAAACTTCCTGTCTGTCTTCTTTTGCATCCCCTTCATTCAGTTTCCCGGGAAAAACTTGCTCAAGCCGCAACTTGCCAAAGGTTTTGACGGACTGCGGTTTGGTTCTTCCCCAAAGCCATGAAGGCACTCCGCGCTTTATGAGGCACCACTTGTAAACTTCTGACTGGAAGATCCTCACTTCAGACGGAATATGGTCCCATAACACACAGGGGTCATGCAGGGTAGAATTTCCGTCAATAGTCATGACGACTACGAAGTTGCTGGTCAGTGCCAAGCCCGTAACCACCGCTGTCTGCCGCGGATTCTCAGAAGCAACGGACCTTGGAACTCTTCTTATGTCAGCTAGCCCTGAAGGACTACTGCTGGAACTAGACTGCGTAGGTGGCTGGATTTGGTAACCGCGAAGGACGTACTTGCCACTCTCTAGCAGTTGTTCGGAAAGCCGACTAAATATGTCGCAACTGTCTACGATGGTTTTCTGTCCGTACACGACAATGTCAATCATGTTTTCTCGTAAGGCTTGTTCAACTTTGGCATCTATGCGAATGCTCCCTTGAGTATTGCCGTCCATGGAGATAGTACCTAATGTACTTTTCTCTTTCAGTCCCCCGTACGGATGTAGCAGCACCACTGCGTGCGGTAAAACCTGTTCAACAGGCACGGTTGTGAAGAAATGGGAAACGGATGGCACTGAGAAAAAAAATTCTGCTGTCAGAGCGAAACGTCTAACAGAATTAGAGGTGCAGTAATCAGCACTTACCCTTTCGCCTTTTCTGTATTCTGTATTTGATCTTTACATTGTCGCTGTCCCATTCTATGTCTCTGTTCCGTACATTCTTTCCTGCAATCATACAAATTTGCCTTGTTTCCTCTGAACTAGCATAATGTACTAAAGCTTGTTTGGAGCAATCACATGGAACCGGAGGTTTTCATTAACTATGATAGTAATAATTGCCAATGACATATATGTCACTCATACTTTCAATTATTCTATTGTTAAGGGCAAATTATTTCTGTAGCTCAATCTGTCAATGATTATGATTGTTGTGGGAGGGGAAAGAGCCGTGTATTTATTTGTCATCATTAGAAGTAAGTCCAATGCTGTCTCAATAGTGTAAGCAGCTATCTTGTATAATCGATGTTGTCTGTGTACAGAAGCTGTGTAGTAATAGTGAATATAAATAATCTTTCCAACTGTCAAGTGCTGAACAGCACCACACTATCCTCCTTTTACTCTCCTCTCCTTTTCTCTCCTCTCTTCTTCTATGTTTTCCTGCTTAGCAACTCCCAGTACTTTTTATAAAAAAATTCTACTGACCCTTTGCCATCAGCACACTCCAGCATCATGACGACTATTATTAGCAGTAATTCGTTTCTGTCACATAAACCCACAACAGCTATCAGTTTCACTCTCACTGCTCAATTATATTATAAATATCTACATGTCTCTTATCCTCCCTATTAAAGGTGCAGAAAACAACCTTCACTTCTACCTTTCCATGCAAAATTATTTGTGACAATGAGTGATAACTGTTAGTACCTGGCAATTAATGTTAAAGCAATCGGGTGTTGGCAGCCCGTGAAGAAACAGCAAGGAATCAGTATGAATTCTACCTAAAACTCCCCTTCAATAACATAGTGCTACACCAGCATGAATCGGTTTAAAAGGGAAGATAATGAAATATTTCTTACCTCCGATAACGAAAAAACCTCTTGGGTTCAGTCTATAGTTCTGTAAAGTAATGACTCCTTCTACGTAAGCGTTTTTTTCTTTAGCACGTATCAGTGCAATTTTTTTCCCAGCCAGACTCACATGACCAGCATTACCTCCTGGACAAATTCCCTGCACGGAAATGAAATAACATTTCAATGTGGAAATCATGCCCATACCTTCTCACATCTTGGCCAACGAGTTACTAATGATACTACTAAAACTAATAATACTTGAATTTCAATGAATTCATGGTCATCTTCCTCCGACGGCTCCAAACAATCGCCCTTTATTTCGCTCAGCACAAAGTCGCAGTCACTCGAGGACACTGTCGTTTGTGGCCCTTGATGTGATATCTGTAGCACCATCATGGTTACCCATAATGGTGCTAATCGTAGCAAGGACATGATGCTAAGGATGCTGCTGAGGAAGCTACCGTGTCAGCAGGCTACACTGATATCCCTCGACTGCTACTGTGGAAACGATCTTTAAGACTGACAACAATTTACTTTGTATTTTGCATTGAAAGGCTCAATATCATTTTAGTATCAATACCAGAGTTCAAAGACATGTTTTTTATCTTGTTTACTCTCGGGCATAGAGTTGATGGTCTTTGACCGGAGCATTCCTCAAAGACATTTGTAGCAACTTTGTGAATGGAGTGAATAAATAAAATTGAGCTGGTTGGACGATAAGATAGTAGGAGCAGAAGCAGAGTATAACAGTTCGCCGTAGTGCCAGAGGACATGCTTCCGACACTGGAAATTGTGTCATACATTTTGATGCGGCCAATGCCTGTGACTTTGTATGGATTTATCACAGCACATTGACTTCTTCTGTCATAACTACTACATTGAGCCCCACTGCGTGCCCGCAATTTTGCTTATAATAACCTTAACATTAAATTTTTGGAAAAATTTGACACCCCCCAAAAAATTGGGCAAATTTGACCCTTGAGACCCGGTCGCCGAAAGGGGTGGGTTTCCCTCTATGCGCTTATGGTCAAGTTTCACCGTTTAGTAGTGGGTGTTTCCCCACGCAGCAGTGACTGACCGTTTTGGCGTGCGGAAATGGGCATACCACTCTTTATCGTTGTGGGGAACGAGGCTAGGGCCGGAGTGGGGATAACAGATTGGCACTATTGATTTTTCTCTGAACGGAGTTTGTGAGTGTGTTCGTTTCCGCAGTTATGAGGAAGATATGGTGGTTTATAGTGGGTGAAAAAATGGCCAGTTAGTGTCACCAATACTCCAGCTTTAATGGTCGAATTGTCGTGCGAATAATGGGTGGATTTTTAGCGATTTTTTGTGGCGCATGATTTGTAAATAATGGGAGCCTTGCAAAGTAAATAATGATGGATTTAATTTTTATTGAAACTATTAATTTTTATGAATACTTGCAATGCAGTGTTAGTTCTGTCACCTCCGACATACAAATTGGTGCTTTCTGATTCACAACAACATGAAAAATTTTCTGAACATTTATACAGCAGTTGCATAATAAAAAAATTAAGAAATTCCTGCATTAATTCCACCGGGTATTAGATAACAAGTGTGGATGTCAATCTGACGTTCATAAAGAGTTGAATACAATTACAGTCCCTTGTTCAACAAAACGTGGGTTCAGTTGGGACACATCCGACTGGAAATGGAGGCGAGAAGTTGTTCGGAATTCCCACTAAATAATCCCACTGGAATAGCGGCATAGCGCAGTAGGGACTTGGGAACTGCAACAAATACTCACCCGAAGTGGAAATACTCCTCACCGAAATTCTAACCATTCCTGCAGCCTAAAATCTCTTAACATTATAATGCTAATGAAAATCAAAACCCCAGGAATTATCTCACAAAAACTATCTTTAATCGCAATTCAAATTTAAACATCCAAATACACTACATGCAAAAATTACGGGAACAAAAGGAAGTAATTTCACCAGTGGAGATAATTGTTGTACAAATCAAGAAGAATGCTGTTGTTGTAGTAGTATACTTAACCACCCTGACCAGCTTGAATAGAAGTTTGGAGAGACTAATCTATATTCGTAAACAAATACTGTCGTCACATGTAAATATTCAAGAAATATAATTTACTCTGATTTCCGCATCCGAATGTATAGTATTTACATGTAACAACAGTAATTGTTACCGAATATAGATTGGTCTCTCCAAACTTCTATTCAAGCTGGTCAGGGGTAGTGAAATGTACTACTACAACAACAGTATTCTTCTTGATTTGTACAGCAATTATTATCTTAACATGTGAATGCATGCAATTTTCCAACTCCGCACCGCAGTCCAAATAGCACAAAAAAACAACAAATATGATTTGCCGTGAACTCGGCAACTACTTAGATTCATCACAGGGATTAACACTAATTATTTATCACAAACACCTAGTACACCGCTTATTCACTTCAGAAATTGCAACTGACATTGCCCAAAGTTCCCTCCAATCTACAGTGGGAATCAACGGTCGCTTTCCGGCTCAAGCACATGACTGCGCATGCGGTCTGGATATGCGCTGAAAAAACCCACGGGAATAATCTGCCCGGAAATTTCTTTCATGAAAGTTTATGAACGCCCATGGGATCTGTGCTAAATTCCCTGCCGATGCTTTCCTTTGGGTACAGCGAAGAAATTCCCTCCGAAATCTCTAAGTCTACAATATTCCCAACATTTCAAACCTCTTTATTGAACAAGGGGTTGCAGCACATTCGTATAGTCATAACAGTAAAATCCTGACAATAAGTTTGAAACAGCAATTGTGCATAAACATACTAATGTCTGGCTGGTAACAGATAAAACTTTTAAAGTGACTGTAGATCGTTTTTAGAATGTAGCTCATGCAGTAGTTAAGGCCGAAAGTTCAGGATCAAAGGAGTTGGGTTCTGCAAATACAAATATACAGGCCAATAATGTAGTTTCCTGCAATTAAATTTGCTAATAAATTATAATTTTAAAGAATTAATACTGGTGTAACAACACGCTTTTAATACACGCGCAGTGATGCTGTATGATGATTGAAGGGTTTTAGTTGGTAAAGTCACGTAAAATTCATCATCGATATATTGGTTCGCTAACTATGGTATGACATGTATAGGTTACTACTTATTACTATATGCTGATTACATTAAAGTTAATGCGGAAAGTTAGAGACGTGAGTAGTAAGCGCTACACGAAACAACAACTGCTGGTGAATCTTGTCGCGGCCATCATCATATGTATTCTTGTTGTTCCCTTCCTATTGTTGCTACTAGCACGGAAAGCAGACCAGCTCCTACCATTGCTCATAGTGTTCCGCTGAATAGACTCGCGTGGTACGATACGTATAATCATTATTTATTAAGGTTTGATTGATTGCTTGCTTACAGCTTGACCCCTATCGTAAAGAGTGTTGGTCCTCCTACTCTCAGTCGAAAGACGCCGAGTACGACGCTGAGCATTGCGCTCCGTAGAAATTGTAGTAGGGTATATGTATGCGTGTGGTAATTTGTGTACATTGTGTCAGCTTAGGCCGCCATCTTGTTTTATACTCTTTTGTATTGAGCCTGTGTTAACTTTGTGTACGAGCGTGTTGTTACTGTTATTTTCAAGCTTAATTAATCATAATTAATAATTGTGGCTAACGCTGTTGGATCACTGTAGTTGTATGAAAATTGATGAAATAACTCTATCTGTCAGAACGCCATCATCATGCGTCTGTTTTCACTTACAATACTTGGGATCGTCACGATAGTTTTCGGCCATTTTAACTAACTCTATGATAAAACTTTACCACTGAGATTTCTATAGTTACAGTCAATAAACGGATTAAGTCTTTTCAGTTCACTAAGTCACATTAAAGTCTGAGAATAAATACTCAATCCTGCCGTCGTCATTGTGAATCTGACATCAAGTATTACCGTCCAAATCTATCAGCTCCTGTCGTTTGTCAATTAATATTGCCGTACATTAATCCGATCATCCTCCTAGATTTTGCGCCAGTAAGGGTAAAATATTGTTGTGCTTTAGAACACATGCAGGGCCAAAACCGCCGTTGCGGCTAGTGTGTGTAATTCACTCTGACAAACAGCTCAACCGGGATTTTCCCAGTAAAATTTCAGTCGAGAATTAATGTAAAGATTTTCAACAGACAAGTTTTCAGAATAAATTTCAGTCCTTTTATGTATCAGTCAGTTGTTGTTTTGAAGCGATTTTCCCAGTTAAATTCAATTATTTTCAGCAGATTTAGTACAGTTTTATTGGACAGTTACGGCTCTGAGACGGCCATTAATAATTATTGTAAAACATTCGATAGTAGAATTTTCGTGCAAGTCAAGCTGTATTACAATTCAAATATCAAGCCGTGTATGAATTTAATTCAGTAAAATTATTGGCTTCGACTTGGCTGACGATTTCGAATAATTGAAAATCTGGTGTTAATTGATTGGACCATAATATACGTCGGGAAGGATTTCATATCGACTGTGTCCTGTTGCTGTCATTATTGGGTCTAAAATTTCAAATTGTAGTGAGAGTCTGTTTTAGAAAATCCGGCTTTTCCACACGTCGAATAAACTTTGCCGTTGGTATCAATTCATTCAAGTTATTGTTGTCATTATCGGGTTTGAAAGTATTCGAATTCTGTTTATTTCCATAGAAATCAGTCAGAGTTTTTGGTAGAAAATTTTGCTTCTTTTTATTTTGATTAAAATCTGCGTTTCGTATCATTTCTTTGCTGTCGTTATTGTTGATTCTCGTTGTTGTTGTCGAAGTGGTGATTTATTTATTAGACAAATGGGAAGGAGATTAGCTCGCAGATATCGGCGTAGTAATTCCGCAGTGATTCCAACAGTTTTGAGGTCAAGAGTTGTTCAAGTTCAGAGGCCAGCGACAAGTAATGTGGTTGAAAATGCATCATCAAATGATAACAGTCCGTTCGTTCCCAATGTAGCTCCAGCGATAAATAATGTTTCGGAAATAGAAGAGATAGTTCCACCGAGGGTTTCTCATGGTAACGTTGCAGGCACATCTGGTGTACGAGTTATTCCACCTCCCGTTAATCATGATCCTACGGACCAAATTGTAGATCAGTTGAGTAACTTGATCGTTCCGCTTATAGAAAGAGTCGAGAAGTTCGAAACTAGGCTAGAGCGTAGTATTGGTCAAGTTCAGGGTGGAAATAATGCACCTTCAGTTCAATTCTTGGGTCAGAATAATTCGGCATTTAGACCAGCAGTTAGTAATGCACCGTCACATACTTGGACTCCACCTCGCACTCCAGGAAATCCTGTTTTGGTTAGTTCTGTCGGATTGGAAAATTCTGTTCCATTGCATTCCAACGTGAATTTCTTGAGGCGGTCTAGACCATGTCCATTTCCGAATGGTGATCAAGTCGATGGCATTCAGGCATCATCATCATCACGACCGGCTAATGCTTTTCCATCCAATAGTGTTCTTCATGGCAACAACAATGGCTCTCACATTAGAACCCATCATCTAAAAACGAGTGACATTAAAATTCCTACGTATGCTGGCTCTCATGAGGAAAAAACCCTATACGAATTTCTCATGGTATTACAGAAGTACCAGAGGGCAGTAGGCTATTCAGAAGGTGATATGCTTAATGAGGTAGTTCCATTAGCATTAAAGGAGGATGCTGAGCTCTGGTTTAGAAAATCATCAGGTCACATTGTTTCTTGGCAATTATTCAAGGAGTTGTTTAGACGTTAGTTCCAATCTCCTACTTATTCTGGAAAGTTGAAGAGGGAATTGGAAGATCGTTTCCAAGGTCCCTATGAGCCTTTGACAAAGTTTATCTACGTAATCGATGATTTTTTCCAGCGTTTAGTTCCGGCTACTCCTCAGAGGGACAGAGTAGATAGAATTCTGGAAAATATGCATCCCGACTACAAGCGTAAATTGTTAGATATGCGTAAGCATTTTCGGACTGTAGACGAATTGTTGACAGAAGCATACGATGCACAGGCTAGTCTTGCTTGGGAGTCCCAAGTTGGGACAGGGAATATCGGGTTCCAGAGTCACGGGCTAGCATTTGAACCAACATTAGCATATCGGCCACCACAGTGGATATCTCGTCAGGAATCTGCACCACCTGTTCAACGTCAGAGAAACATTGTTCCATCTCATATCCTTGAAATTCAACCGGCTTCTTTTGAAAAATTCGCATACTTCCATATTAACAGGGACATGCGTGGGAATCAAGTTAGGTGTGATATGAATGCTCGCCCATATAACAACTACAATAATAATAATAACGAGTGGCAAAAAAGTCCTTTCCAGTCTATAGTTGTAGACAGGAACGATTCTAATGCTGCGAATAATTATAACCGTCAGTACTCTCAAGCCGGTGCACAGCATGATCAATTCAAAGTAAATTCAGGTCAGGTCCAGAGAAATGAGTCAAATTTCCAGAATAACAGACCAGCAACTCCGTATAATGCACCAATTGGCATCAATGTTTCAATTTCGAGTCAGGGAAATAGTAGACCGAACTCACCATTCAATGTACCTCAGAATAACTCCCGGTCAAATTCTCCTTATAATAATAATATGAACAACAATTCCCGTCCAAATTCTCCAGCTCCTCAAAATCAGGGAAACGGACGTCTCAACAGAGCGTGAGTGAGTTGAGCGCCTTCGAAAATTCTCACGCAGTTTATGATAAATTAGAGATTAATTTTTTTGATTCAAAGCCCATTTTGAAAGTTGAAGTATTAGGTGAGGAATGGTCAGCATTGTTAGATTCAGGTTCAGCATGTTCTTTGATTGGTAGCCAGTTAATGTCTCATTTACAACAGCACTCTGTAAGATTACTGCCAACAACTCGTCAATTATTATTAGCAGCCGGTACATGTCTTGCTGTCGGATCTGTTATCATTAATGTAAAATGGCCAGGTGGAATTAAGCGTCATCATTTCTATATTCTCGAACAATTGCATATTATCCTGGGTAGAGATTTTATCGTAGCTTGCAATATGAGCGTCCATCTTAAAGAGCGAGGGTGGACGGTTGGTCTTATGCCTCAGGTTGTCATTCCATTTGAAAAGGACCTTTCACTAGTACCTGTTAATCTGGCTGGGTGCTGTCCCAATAAAGAGTTCATCCTGATCGATTAGCTCATGGAAGGGGCGGCGGCGAGGTCGGTAATTACCCTACGATAGGAGCTGCGGATCCCTTTGAAACTCCTGAAATTGGCGGCGACGGGTCCGGTGAATACCCGGTGATGGGTTCCGAGTTCTGTCTTGAAGCTGAAAGTAAGGGTGGCGGGGACGCCGGCATATGCCTTACGGGAGCTGATCATCACGTCCTGGTTTATGCACTTTATTAGAGCATCATATCGATACCCAGGGTCATCCTCCCATTGCATGTAAGCCAAGACCTATGACTCCAGCTAAAAGAGCGATATTTCAGAACATCGTTGATGAAATGGCATAAATGGATTTAGTGGAAAAGTGTTCCAGTCCATGGGCTTGCCCCGTTGTAATTATTGATAAACCTGGTGGGGGTCATCGCATGGCCCGGGATGTACGTAGGTTGAACCAAATTACCCGAACTGATGTGTATCTCATGCATAGAGTTGATGAGATGTTAGCTGCAATGAGTGGAGCCGTAATTTTCTCAAGTGTAGATCTAACAAAAGGGTATTGGCAAATTCCTGTAGCAATGCAAGACAGAAATAAAACAGCTTTTCATGGGCCGGACGGACTCTATAGGTGCAAACTAGCTCCGTTCGGAGAAAAGAATAGTGGTGCAACTTTTCAGAGAGCTATGGATACTGTACTGCCAGGCTTACTTTGGAAAAACTGTTTAAGTTTTGTTGATGACGTTTATATTTACAGTAAAACTTTGGAAGATCACATCAGGGATTTAGACGAAGTATTTACCAGGCTCACCAATGCAGGTTTTACTTTAAATCCAAATAATATGAAATTTTTCAGGAAGAGAATAGAATACTTGGGATTCATAATAGAGGAAGGAAAACATTGTCCTAACCCTGCAAAAATTGAGAAGTTGGAGAATTATCTCATACCGAATTCACAGAAATTAGTACAACGTTGGCTTGGTTTTATTGGTTTTGAAAGACACTTTTACGACCATTTCGAACAAATTGCTCGTCCTTTATATAGATTATTACGTAAAGATTCAAAATTTGCTTGGACTGATGATTGTAATAATGCTTTTGATAAACATCGTACCCAATTAACTGAATTCACATTTCTTTACATGTCAAACATGAATGAAACTTAATGAAACGTAATTAATCGTGATGCAGCATCTGGTGGACTAGGTAGCGTGCTAGCTAATTTGAGGGATGGAAAATATTTTCCCATATGGTTTGCAAGTAAATCATTATCTCCAGCCGAAAAGAACTATAGGAATAGCACCACAGAACAAGAATGTCTCGCAGTTATTTGGTCCATCCGTTAATTCAAAGCATTTCTAGAATATTCCCACTTCATTGTAGAAACTGATCATCAAGCTCTCGTCTGGTTGATGAAAGTAAAGGATCCAGTAGGACGTTTAGCAAGGTGGGCGTTAGAGCTACAAGGTTATGACTTTGCGATTCGCTATAGAAAAGGCAGCACAAATGAGGCGGCAGATGCTCTAAGTCGGCTTCATGAAATTGCTCTGCTTGACACTGAAGTCATATCACCTAAAGTTGTGAAAGAGGAACAGGGAAAAGATGCAGTCCTATCCAAAGTCATACATTATTTGCGTATGGAGCCATCAGAAAGAGTTCGTACAGATCCTTCAATAGAACGGGCAAGTAAGGAGGCTGCATTAAATAAAGATGGTGTATTGTTGAAATACATAGGCCCGGTGAAGGATAATTAGAAAGCTAGTGAGGATTTTGGATGGAGGATATGGCTGCCCGACTCTTTAGTCGACTCAATTCTTGATTTCTATCATTGCTCAATATTGTCTGGTCACATGGGTATTTCAAAGTCATTCCGTCGAGTCTCAGATCGTTTCTGGTTACGTTGCATGAGGAAAAGAAATACAAAGTTCATCAAATCATTACCAGTCTGTCAAATGGTAAAGCCAGCAAATTCCTATAAGGTAAGGATAGGAACGTCACAAGAATCCACTGTTGAACTGTTTGGTTTGCGAAGAGCCACCGCTCGAATTATGAGGAGGCGAGCTTGCGAGTCCTTCTTATGTGATGGAGGCTGATGCCACAACCTTCCCGGACCCCTCATGACTAAACCCGAAACACGGTCCGACCGTGTGCGGTGTTGAAATGACCGGGCAATTGAGCGCGTCATTCTAGTACACCCTACGTACCGCTGGGAGCACAAACAGGCTCACCAGATGTGATAAACTGCTAATGTTGTAACATGTTGGTGATGGTACGCTTAGTTATTCTGGACTGGCACCCGCTGTAGTAGAGCCAATGAAACACCCAATACACCAAACTGCGCATATGCGACTGTCATTAAAATATACCCTACGTACCGATTGGTGAACAACCTGGCCCAGCAGATGTCATACACTGCTGGTTTTGTAACATATGGGTGATGGTACGCATAGTTATTCTAGACTGGCGCCCGCTGTGGTCGCGCCAGTGTGACACCCGAATGACTGCGCTACTATGCTTGTCATTTCGGGACATTAAGCGTTCCTATTGGTACACAACCTGGCCCACCAGAGGTCACAAACCGTAGAGTTGGTAACATTTGCCTGATGTTACGCTGAGTTATTTAACATAGGTTACCAATTGTGCGATGGTATGACTGCTCTTGAACATACAATGTGAAAAGCAATAGATAGCAATCCTTATTTTATCTGACTGCCACACAATATTAACGCCTTAAACGTATAGATACACATTCTTATCAGCGAGCCTCCACATTTCGTGCTGCCGGAGGTATGTGTACGCAATATGGACGCCTCGGCGTAGATTTTATATAGCTGATTTTGCAACAAGAAAAAATGTAGATCTCGTTCACAATTTTTCAAGTAAATTATTAAACTTAATAATTTTCTTTATCTCTGCTGCTTCGCTCTTTTCGCGGGAATAAGTGTGATGGTTCTATTGTGACCACAAAAATTATAAACTTCATGTCCACTTCTGCTCCCTTCAAACTTTCACGTAAATATAAAATGAACATTTTGAGCAATAGTTTTCGCGCAAGTCTCAGTTTTAGCAGGGTGCCTCGACAACACTCGTTTTGTTGGTCTCAGGTCCTTATGATTATCACAGAAAGAAACACTTCTTTGGGAAAGAATAGTTTTATCGCGGATAATTATGAAGTCGATAAGAGTTTAATTACAAGTACCAATTGCTGCAGGCAAGGGCCATGTATTTTGTACGTGCGGCAGAAGAGAGGAGCAGCAGACTCTCAGATGATGATTACATGGGCGCAATTAACCTCCACCTGTTTCGTTACAACGTAAAAGAAGAAAAAGCAATTAGTCAATACAATGTAATAAGTGGCTCGATAAAATGCGCATTACAAGCGTACTTTTTTAATTTGTTTGTTAGTTACTTGTGCTAGTTGCTTTTAGTTACTTTACTAGAAGGACTGGTGGCGAACAGATTTAATATACACTTTGTAGTCCTGCTTACAACCAGCTGATGGAAAGCAAAGGAATGCACATGCTCGGCAGAAGTAGAAATAACATATGTATATCTCGTATGTATAAGAGCGCAGAAGGTATCTTGGTTCCCCCCATATTTGCGGTCATTATGTCATTGGTCCAGATCGGGCAAAGCAGGCGCCGGTGGCCAATCCAATGTCGAAAAAGTTTCAATGTCAGATAGTTTGTTCAGGAGCATTATTAGTGCACTCGCGGAAGGGAGTTGAAAGATAATTCATTTGCACCCGGAAGCCAGTATGTATAGTGCCTATATAAAGATGAATCTTTTACATTACAAGTTCAGTTCCCGTGACAGAAATAAAACTGTCGATCATGTTAACTGAACTGGAAAATATCGAGATGTGCGGTTAGAATTGCTTTATTATTTATTTGTTTCACATGAACTGATGATTGGATCTCTCGTGTACTCAAAGTTTCTGAAGAAGGCATCTTCAGGTAAGCCGTAAGGTGCACAAGCAGGGGCGTTAAAGTAGTAATACAAGCATACAAGTAGTTCAATAGGCCTTGTAGTGGACTTTTGAGGGATATGATTTAGATCAAATTGCTCGGCTCAATAATGTTGTCGAATGCAAATGTAAATGTCGTAGAATTCGGAGCTTGGCTTTAATGCGACTATGTTGTAGAAGATCATATGAGGGAATTACTACTATAAAGCCTCAGATACCCGTTTGATTCTTTTTGCCTTTCCCGCTCCCAAAACTCAGCACCTTTCCCATTGACGTGCATACGTGTGACACTGGGCTCCTTATGCATTCACATTGACGTACATACATGTGACACGGTACCCTCCGGGCAGCTTAACATACCTTTCACATTCACTGATTCTAATAATATCCCACTAATCCTGCTTGAGGGTACGAGCAAACGAAATGCAAACGTGAATGGAACCGAGCAGCTCATGTAAAGCTATATGTATATATTTACGGTAGTAAATATAAATATAAATTCCCCAGTCATTTCCAGCTAACTGTCCGTTGCATGTTTTTACATGCTCCATGCAATACTACTATAATATTGTGGTAAACCATGCATCATCAGTACATGACGACCAGCTTCGCATTATGTAAAGTGTGTGGACACTACTTAGGTTAGCTTCGCCCGTCTAAACCACTCCATGTGCATTATTTACATGTAAACAAGATGTAAACAAGATGATGATAGCCACATGTCATTCTCCGTTTGGAGCTTTTGGCTGAGTTCATTGCCATGAAGTGAAATGCGTTTCGTCCCATTTAGCGGAGTTTCACTCGTGAACTTGGAAACCTATTGTGAGATGATTATTCACTGTAAAATGGAGATTTGCATAAATTATCATGGATGAAACGTTAAACACACACCTACAGAAGTACAATGTTCAGCGTGTTTAGAAGATTACTATGTCCCGTATCACCGACCTCAAACTAGGGAGGGATTATTATGTTTAAATTTATTTTACAAATAAGTTTATAAGCAGTAGTTTATAAAACTACTGCTATAACGTACACATCCAGCACTTACTCCTAAAAGTTGCTCTTGGACTTACGTTAGTAAATTACATAAAATATCAACAATATTCTGATGTGTCGTTACAAGCGTAACTCCATGGGATGGTGGTATCGACATCGCTACGGATTTGCAGAGCTTTTTTTTTGTTTGTTTATTTTACCGCTCTTTGGACAAGCTTTCATAGCGGGGAAAATCAACATTAGTATTATCAACGGTAAAAAAATTTACATTCAATTAACTAAATGGTTCGAATTAAATGACTGAGTTTACAATATCGCATCGCGGAGTTCCAGTCCACTCAGCTCCTTGTTTAAGTTCGGGCGTGTGTACGGTCTGCTGTGATGGATTGGAGGGCCGCAAGTGGACCAGCCAGGGGACAGGGGTTACAGGCTCTGCTCCATCCGCTGCTCTATATATCAACCTCCAATAT